>JAWWEQ010049532.1:0-85031 GCA_035583055.1 Torymus tubicola
GGCCAATAATTAGTCATTTCTCTTGGCTATTTACTGAGATTGTGCCCCATTTTTAATAGTCAAATTTCTACCAGGGTTCCTATGTAAAAAAATCTGGTGGAAATCTGGTAAAACTCCAGCAAAATTCTGGTTAATCACTTTTGACTTTTTTATTTCTTTAAATGGGAAAGAGGTAGAGCGAAAGAGAGAGAGAGAGGGAGAGGGAGAAAGAAAGAAAATATAAGTAGAATTGTGCGTATAATAAAAGCAGAGTGATTAACGGATTAGATTAAATTAGAATACAACTCGAACGAGATACTCATGCGGATAGTAGAAATGTGACCTCCACATGAAAGATTACCTCCTTTTTCCCTATAGTATCTCCAAAAGTTTTCGGAGGTCCTGTCCTGGAAGATCAGCTGGCGCGGTGTCAAATTTGTTTTCAGCAGAGCGCAGAGAGCGAATGCACTCCGAAATTTCGGGGTAACTTCCCCGAAACTCATGGGATGCGTTGACGCTCGAGAGTTACTGGAATAAAGTCGTCATGACTAATCCCCAGTACTTAAAAAAATAATGTTGTTATTCATTTTTTTTCATCGTTACTTGCGTCAGAAAGCAAACATTTTTTCGCAAATTTTCGTTAAAAAGCATAATATTTATTATTCAAAATTGAACTTATGAGTATATAAGACTTGTATGATTTTATATTTAAATTATTTTTATTGTTTTTGGTTCACAGAAAAACTCCGTATTGAGGTATCAAATTAGTTCGCAACGACAGAAGTCAATACATTGACTTGTAAATTACGCGCTATTCCGTAGACCCTTCGTCGTAGAAGTAAGGACATGACAGCTTGTTGAGGGCGTCCGTTCGTTGGTGAGGGTATACTTGTACTCTTTCGATGTGCGCTGATGAGAGTAGGCTTAGACAAAGAAAGGTCCCACTATTCACAAAGAACATTCCCCCAATGTTTCTTATAAAGTACCGAAACAGAGATTATTTTTTTTTATGTTATTTAACGTCGCCTTGTTTGTGCTCCCTTAAACAGAGATTATTAATGAGGCGTTTATAAATTGGGCGATCTCTCCTATTGCGCCGGTACGACATATTGGACGTTACTTTGTCTCTCGCACGTTAAACAATTATATATATTTCTCTCTTTTGTGCGTGAAATAGTTTATAACTGAGTCAAGCGACCGATCGCGTGGCGACATGGCCTCGCTGTCGCTATACCTGCGCACCTCAGTACACATATACATATTATATATACAGTAGAATACCGGTCCGTTACATGAGAAAATAAATGTAACAGAAATGTAATGTCTGAATGTTTTGAACGTTCCCACAGTTTGTTAATGTTTGAGTGTTGGACCACTAGATAAAATGCCACTCGCGAAATTGCTTATATAAACCTTATAGATTTAATCAACATTAATTCAACTTTTTTTTATCAGTATGGGTATATCCATTATAATAAGTAATAACAACCCCATTAGATTATTTTGTTTTTGTATAATTTTCATAATTTATACGTATTGCATCTTTTTCGTTGTAACTTTCATTATAGCGCTTTCAAAAAAACGCGGTAAGTCGTAAGTATGGGAAATCCCTAATTTTGTGATATTTATAAAGCGTCCGTTGTAGCGCTACGTGCGCCACCTTCAGCCTTTTATTTTATTTCTCTCAAGATCTGCGGTTGTTATTAACAGAAGACGAACAGGGTAACTAATGTGATTATTGTTTTATCAACTCATACATTTACTGCGTCTTAGCATCGTAGAACTCGATAGTATTTATATAGTACTGATATTTAATTATCCGTGATAACAGTCATAAAAACACGCGTAAATTTTGTTTAACAATTAAAGATAGTAATAGATATAACAATTACAACGTTATATATAATTATTTTTCAATTCTATTCTTATAGGTTATAACATTAAAATCATTCACAAGAGAAATATTACAATAAACTCATCAACAAGTAGGTATTATTTTTTTCATACAATTTGCTTCTAGATATTGTTTTTCAAATACATAAATTAATAAAATAAATTAATTAATTAAATAAATACAAACAGTACTATATTTATCTATATTATTTTCTTATCTATCTTATTTATATCAGTACTATATGTTTATCTATTTTATCTATATTATCATTCTACTAGTAGGGTGATGAGCTTATATTTTTTAAGGTGTGTCTGAAAAAAGGACCTTTTTCTTGTCGAAAACTGAATAAAAAGTAATTGAGTTTTTCGGATGAGAAAACGGGTGAGAAAAACCTGGTTTTGAAAATACTTATAATAATTGATCCTTTATAACTGATACATTTACTGGCGTGGTAAATTAAGTGCTAGAAAATCCCAAATTTCCGTTTGATGTTCCGACACGGAAAAAGGTCAAAAAAAGAACAGTGTGCAACAGGGAGGGAAGTGGCTTTTTTCAGACATATTTGATGAGTTGAGTATATAACGAGTGGAAATCGAGTACGCCGAAGAAAACCCCAATTTTCCCCCTTTGTTGTACAATGTTATTATTTCTAACTATAATAAATTACGTAAAATATATACACAAAATTTCTTGAAAAAACCAAAAGCTTGTTATACTTATATAGCTTTTTTTATATATCTACTATTTGTATATGCATATTTTCATTCACACATATAGTATTTTTAATTTTATATTATTTCTCTTAAAAAAATATAAGGTTATAAATATTATATATATTTACGGAGATGCGTATATAGCAGTGGTGGGTATAAACGACACGAGTTGGATATTTTCGACGTGTCGCGCGTATAAAATGTCATTAATGTATAAAGTATGTTTATTATACCGTTGAAAATGTCGTAAATCTTGAATAAAATATAGCTTACACCGACAGAGTTCTCTGATGGCGCGGTACCGAACTTATAATGCTTTTAATTAATAGTATATTACGCACCGTAGGAGGAAAAAATTTAGACAGTCTATATGTCGTGTAAATTGCCACCCGCTCCGAAGGCGAAGGTGGCAAACAGGAGATGTGGGCTGTCCGATTTTATTCCCGAGGAGCATATACTATTTTTCCTCCCGCCGGGCCTAAAGTACCACATCCCCGCCCGGCGGGAGGAAAATATTTATTAAATTTGTATTATTTTTGTTTTGGTTTTTCAAAGAAATTTCGCGTAAAGGGATGATATTTTACGACAAGATATGAGCAGTAATTTTGCGTATATGATATTTTGTTATTCTATATAATTATATATTATAGATACACTCTGAGATAATATTTTTTCGTATATGCGCTTGCGTGCTCAAAATTTCATTTTATACGATATCGTTAATTCATGTTTAGGAATATAGAAACCTTATATATCCGGTGATAAAAATGGAATCTAATTCAACATCCTCATTACCACTTAACGGAGAATGCCCTTTTTCATGGAATTTAAATGAAGATATATTACTAATAAATTTTGACAATGATTATGATCCAGAAAACGGTAGAGAATTCTATCCATTGATTATGTTCATGTACGAGATTATGAATATTTACGTAAAAACAAAAACAAAAGATAGAAATCAACAAAGTATAGAAAGCATACTAAATCAATGTGAAGCTAACATCAGTTATCTTCAAGCTCAGTAATACACACACACTTATTATTATTTTATTATTCTTTAAAGTTTATATATTTTAATGACTTTTATTAAATTTTCAATTTTTAGGAATCATCCACAAATTTCGATGCCAACAGTAACCCACATTTTCCAAGCAACACAAGCTCATGTATTTCATGAATTTGGATTGAATGAAAAATTAGACGACCTTCGAGCTGTTTTTACAAATTTTGATTTGGAAGACTACAAAAGTAGAAGCACATTAGAAGCTTGTAAAAGTATTGCAGTGACAAAAAAAGATGCAAGAGAATCCATTTCATATATTAGAAAAGCTATTCAAGAAAATCCAGATTGCGATTTGTGGTATTACATTTTAGGAAAAGAATTGCGTCGAATACGACGCGATAATGAAAATACTAAATTGGATAATGAAGAAATCGAATGTTTTGAACAATGTTATAGACTTTCAGAAAATAATATTTTTTACGGTGTATTTTTAGCACAAATGTACAGAGAAAATCATCAATTTGATAACGCTAACGAGATGTATTACAACATATTTGAGTCTTTAAACTTTGAATCTCCCAATCTTAACAATGTAATTCTTTTACGCTTGGCTCTTGGTTTTATAAGAATGAGTGACTTTATAAATGCAAGACGATGTCTCAACAAAGTGTGTGAAAGATTACCACAAACGTGCCCTGTATATAAATTATACAGTCATTATCAAGGACTCTATTATCTTGAACAAAGACAATATGCTGTAATTATATCTACATGGCATTAATATTTACAAATTACTATTTACATTTATCTTTATAATATTTGTCTTTATAATATTACAGAAAGCTTTGCCACATCTTGAAAGAGCAATAACCCAAAAAGATCTAGCAGTCGAAAAAGACTATTTAAAATGTAGATCAAGAGTAGATCGAAGATTTGACACAACAAGATATTTGCAATACATGTTAGAAAAATATGAACCTATACATTATTCCCAGAAGATGTCACTGCATATAGAATTAGGCTTAAGCTTCTGGAAAAAAAATAACAATTTAAAAGAAGCATTACGTTGTTTCTTGACAGCATTTGAATTAGATCCAACTGCAAGAATATTTATAGTATGTATTATACTGTTCAAAAATTCTTTATTTAGTAAATTAATTTATTTTCTTACCATAATAAGTGACATTTTTAATTTATGATTGTTTACAGAAATATCAACCATGCATTAATGTGTTTATTGTAAATAAGAGTATAAAACAAACATTAAGAGATTTATTAACACCAATGTTTTATAATAACTTTCAATTTGATGAAGAGATGATTACCATGGCCAACAGGCTTCAAGATTATATTTATGATTCTTAAAGCCAAATATTAATAATATTAGTTAATATTAGTAAGCTATATACAAGTAAATATAAGTAAAAAATGAAAATGATATAATTTGTTTTATAAAAAAAAAATAAATAAATAAGCCACTATCACTGTTCATTTCTTTCAACTGTTTCTGTTTATGAATAAATTTTACTTTATATATTTTCTCTATATTAAAAAATTGATGAGTTGCAATACTGGCGTTTTCTTTGAAAAATATCACTTCCTATGCGCTTGCATGATGGCACAGAGCAGTGTATGTGTTACTGGATATGCATAATGCATATTCAATAAAAAAAAATAAAAATGTGCCATCTAAAGCTTTAATTCAAAGGGCCAGTTTCATTAAGAACTTCAGAAGAATTTCTAATTCCTGTTTCTTAGTTCTTATGGAATCGCCGGCGTCACCGCACAGTATTTACAGGTGGCACTTTCCCCTCGTACTGTGAACTCGCCAAGCAGGACGCTGCCGCGTCCTTTGATGAATTAGTGGCGCTGCCGCGGCAATAACAAGACGGCATGAGTTAACCTCAAACTATAGCCATAGTCGAATGGAGGTTGATTTATTTATTTACTATTTAGTCTGCATGGTTTCTGCTTGTTGGCGAAATGTTTGCTGAAAACTGATATCTAGCAATGTGTAGTGATGAGTGAAATCAGTGAGCCGAGTGACAAAGAGAGCTACGGAGAAAAAGATGAGGACTTCAACGTTGAAGATTACCAAAACGATGTCGAAAGTGATGAATCGTTCAATGATTTTATAAATGATGAGAACGATGCCAAAAATGTAATTGCAATTTATTCTTCTTATATACTATTTATTTTTTAGTTTATAAACAGATTTGTAGCTAAATAAATTTTTTAGAGCGATGAAGAGTCACAAGACAAGGTGAAAAATGAATTTGTTGGGCCAGTTCTTCCAGGGGGACATAGGTTCAACAAAAAGTTGGTATGTATTAAGTATCCTGGAAATGTGATTAATTCAGAAAAGGCAATTGAAACTTTAGGAGGCATAACAGATATCTCTGGGGTATGTTTTTGGATTTATACTTTATATATAAAAATTTAATAAATTATATTCAATTTTAACTAATTTATTTCTAGACTGTAAATGCTAAAAATAGACGAATGGAATTACGATTTAGACCAGATGATGGTTATTGTAAGCCCACCTGTGGAGATAGACATCAAACTGCTGCATTTTTATTGCGTATTAGGGTTAAGAAATCTAGAAAACAAAAGGTAGAAACATCACAACTAAGTGGTAGATCAGAAAATCAACAAAAAGATTCAAATGTTATAGATGAAAACAATTCTAGTCAAAATGATAAAGATAAAAGTAGTACAAATGAGACTCAAGATGTAAATGTGAATGAATTAGCAGATAAGATCATCAATTGTTCCGTTGGATCTCAGGCATCCACAACAGAAAATAATCAAAATATTGATTCTGAAAAAAATAAGCCACCAACTTTTGACCGTGACAAATATGAAAACTTATCCGAAGATAAAGAATATATGTTACCTAAATTAAAAGTATTAGGTAGAGTTGATACAGAATTTCGGTTTACAAGTAAGCTTATAAGTATTTCCTTATGTTACAATCAATGTCATGCAATTTTTTATATGGATATTCTTAAATTTTTAGATTTATGTGATTTTCAATATTTACCAATTACTAAAAGTCAAGATGATCCAACAAAGGACCAATGTATCTACGATTCCATTTATCCAGTGGGTTTACCACCTTATAGTTGGATGAAGAATGAAGTGCCTTACTTTCTGCCTCCAGCTGCATTCAGTCGAATGGACAGTGTGCAGCAGTATGCTCCAAAAACAGAAGTATCTAATTCAGAAATGCATCTTGTAATAGGAAAAACAAGAAAACGAAGAGCTGGTTTTTCGAATTTCATTAATTTTAATACTTCCTATGTACCTGTCAATCCTCCAAAAGGTATTGAAACTGCTTTACGAGTCAAATTCTTACAGTCAAGTCATGTAGAACAGATGCGTAAAATATTTGAAGAGCGTCCAATTTGGTCAAAAAATGCCCTTCTTTATGTTACAAAATTTACAAACGATCAATTGAAAATTTTGTTGCCCTCTGTAGCATATTATTTTATGTCTGGTCCATGGCGTATAACTTGGGTCAGGCTTGGTTACGATCCTAGAAAGGACCCAGAGTCTAGAAAGTATCAAACATTAGATTATAGACTTAAAGCAATGCGTAAGTGTCTTTTTAATTTTTATGTGCATCACTAGTTTTTGAGATTTAGTATTTGACATTTATTGATTATTTTTAGATGGTTTGCATTCGAGCATAACATGCAAAAGAAATTATTCCGAATACACATTGCCTTACAGAAATACTTCAAACTCTAAAGCAAAAGCAATGGTTTTAATGCCAAACACCGACAAGTTACAATCCCAGAAGAAAGAAAAATTGATAGATGAAAATGTATACATATATCGGCCAGGCATCATTCCACCTTCTAGACAAATGTTTTATCAGGTAAGATTACTTGATATTTTCCAGTACCATTATTTAGTATTACATATTGCATAAATATTACAAATATAATATAAAAATGTTTCATTAAATAGTACTGCGACGTCCACGTGCCAGAAATACAAGACATGCTGGATAAGTACGTTGGCCCACCGCCAGGTACTCCGTGTCATGAAAAATTAGGTTGGCTACCTGTTGGTTTTGACGAATTGTGCCGAGAAATCATCAACAGGCATGTCCGAGTCGAGCTTCGTAGATTGATGAACATTCCAGAAAACCGTAAGTATTCTTTATTTTTTCAATGATCACAAAAAAAACTATACTTTCAGACATTTAATGTAATCAAGCTGCTTTTATATAGATTTTTCATCTATCTAGACTTAATAAAAAACCTCATTTGTAATTAATCTTGTTTTCAAACAGATCCGACAACTTTGCCGCGCAAACGAAAATTCGAGCCTTCGAGCAAGATACGAAAGCGTAGCGAGAAAAAACCTAAGGAGAAGTCAGATAAGCCAACAGAGCGACAACCTCCAGCGATGTCCATCATCGAAGACGACGATCTATTTCAATCTGACGACGAGGACTGGGAAAACGTGGAGGGTGGCAATATTCTCAGCGAGAACGAATTTGAGGATGACATCGAAAACGAGCTTGACGAGGAGAACGAACATGAGAACGTGCATGAACATGAAGTTGAGAAAAACAGCGAAACCGGAAATACTAACGAGAACGATAACGAATGTTAAAACTGAACTTTATCATCCATAGATGATACTTTAGATGATGACAATTCGCATATTTTTTTATCTTTGTAGTGTTGATATCAATGTAAGTTTGTTTTTATTGCATTTCATAACGATATGATTGATGTGTATATTTAAATGAATATAGAACTTTTTACAAAAAAAAAATCTATATATATATTTAATCAAAATTTGATTTTCCTTTTAACAAAATACATAAGATATATATTTCGACAAAGACGGTTATAGATTCAACATTGAGTGTTTCATATAAAAATATCTGTTACTCGGACGGCAATCACAGAAGGGATATATAGCAGAACATTGTTAGAATAGTAAAAACAAGACAGATATTCGTCTACGATACAGTTTATTCGCAAATGTACAGAGACGAACAGACCGATGGTTGCTGTTGTTGTTTTTTTTCTTTTTTTTTTAATAAATACGTGTACATTCTTAATTAGACATTATCAATTATAAGTAATTACAAATTACACAATACGTAAAAAGTATAAAAGAATAATTCAAGTTTTATCCGTAAAAACGTGTATATGTGTATATGTGTGTATAAATTGTGTACGTGGATATGTTATACGTGTAAATGCAAGTTCATCATCAAGAGTAGTGATTTAAGTTGTCATAAATATTTTCTTTCCGCAACTGTACGACAAACCAACAAGCCGAAGAGTTTATATAGAAGAGCACCATCGCGGCTTTATTCCTTCATTACGATGCTTGCACGTGTATGTATGTGTGTATGTATATACTTGCGTGTACATGTGTATATAGGTATGCGCATAGGTGTCTGAAGGTTTCGGATTGTAAAAGAAAGCTAAAGGGGTGGGGGCAAAACAATGATGAGATAATAGAGCGCCTCTCGCGTTAAAGAGTCGATCGGTAAAACTGGCCAGTTCTAAGTAGTTGCGTGTATACAAGAGATAGGTAATTGTAAGGAAGTGTTGTTGTTGGCTGGTGAAAACTTCTTTCGCTACATTGATATATAATTCCTCGTAGAAATGTAAAAGACATTTTACCATATTCCACCAATAGTTCTCACCGATGTATCTTTAAAAATTTAAAACAGCAATGACAAATCGATATTGACCAACAAAAAAAAGAAGAAAAAAAAGAGCACGAAAGAAATCTTCACCAGCGACCATTGTAACATATATTATATAGCAATCGTGTGCTTATACATCAACGCTTATATGGAAAAGGACCTTTCGCCGCACCCTCAACACACTTTCTCTCTCTTTCTTTCTCTCCGCGTGTCGAAACTTCGCTCTTTCTCTCCCTCTCCTTACATATATATACAAAAACATTCGATATCAATCCTTATAATCCAACGACGAAAGAACCTTCTCCTTCTTTCTCTCTCTCTCTCTCTTTCTCTCTTTCTATTCATCAACCCTCTCGCGCTCTCGACGTGTATATTTTAATATTTATATGCACGCGTTCATTCGTGTTTTTCTTTTTTAAAGACGAATGCCACGGTTGGTACTGGCAACGTATTGTAAAAGTTCTTCGCTGTCCTCGCAGACGAATGGTTTCTCATGGTAACAAGCGACATCGTGCCAAGCAATGCCATCGTTGTAAACGTTGTTCAATACCGACAGGCATGATTCGTTCGTGCCGTTGATGTCGAATTCAGCGTTATCAGGTTGACGGGTCTTCTTGTGACCAGTTTGCGACCATGGGTTGAAGTTGAAACCTTGAGGTGCTTGGTTGGTTGGTGCCATCTTTTCGCGGTTAGCTGACCAGAACCAACCATAGATGGATTTGGGTTCGAGGTCACGACGGTTCTCGCAACCCTTGAAGTCACAAAGACGTCCTGACGTCCAGATGTAGGGCACGTCGTCTGTAGGATAATAATATAATTATTATATGTTGTTGTGTATATAATAATTGTGTATAAAGATACTATGCGACTTTGTCGTTTATGTATATATGGGTAATATGTTAAAGCTTATATGTCACGTACATAAGATAATTGTAATCTGAAGTTACAACGTTTCAAACATTCAAAGCTATGGATTTGGGAATAAATCGGTCGAAGCTAATCCTTCGCTATATACATAATAAACAATTACAAATAAATTCCACGTATATAACGTAACTTTCACGCGACTACTCCAGGCTCGAAATATACGTTCTTCAAACTCTATCTTTCCCCTCCTATTATGTATATAAATCCATCGACAGAAACGCGCATTACTCACAGTATTATCGCTAATCAATTCCCTCGCGAGAAATAAAAAAAACTATACATATACTGCGGGTCGATTAATCTTTCCATGAATGGACATCAATGTATACACACTAACGTGTGTACATCTTACAGCAAGAGAAAATAAACGATATTGGATTTCCGAAAGGAGGACATTCCCATAAAAGTGCAAGTACCTATGTACAAGTCCATCACATGTTATACGTATAGCGAAGATGTAAGAAAAAAAAAAAACGATCCTGCGCGATGAAAACAAAAGTACGCCTCGAGGAAAATCTCTCCGGCTGTGTAGAGTGAATTTCTAGGGATATTATGGGTTTCCGTTGCGCAATGACGAAGACATATTCGCGTAGGATGTCGTTATTCGCGTGGTGTAAAGAAAGCTTTGCGCTTATATATAGGGAATTACGAATTGTTCGCATCGCGCAGTGTGTCGAATGCGAGCGAAGTTTCACCTTGGCGTGAAAGAGAGAGCGAAAGGTAAAATGTGTTTTTTTTTCGAGGGTGTTGGATGTAAAAGTTTTGTTTGATGGGACGAAAGTGCAATTGAGAAAAGGGAGTAGCGGATATTTTTTTATGTCGCATGTTTGAATGGGTGTTCGGATTGTATAAGCATACATTCCAATTGAGATATTCAAAGTAAATTTATCAATCAAGCCCACCAATTAGTATAGATCGCCGATGACAAAATCATTACCACAGATCTCGATCCCTGAACGTCCCCAATTACAAAAAAAAAAGAAGTCCCACAACCCACCGAAATTACCCAATACAATTCGCTTCTATGCATAATTGACATTTCAAAAATCTCACCGCTCGAAAAAAAAAACAATTAATCCCCTCGCAACATCGAAATTACGCGTTATCGCCGTATAGTATACCGCCGCTAGCGATAATTACGCGTTATAACATCTGATAATCAATTAGAGAGGGACGAGCGCATCATCGACGCACGAAAAAAAAAAATTCATAATTCTAACGTGTCGCGTGTGTGCGTATTATACCAATGCGCTGTGAAATTTCACGGCAAAATCGATGCTTGCGAAAGTCTTGAGTAAGATCGCGTGTATATATGGATGATTAAGCGATGGACCCGATTAATCACCGAAATCGCGGTGGGTTTAATGAGAGACCTTCGGTTGGTTGATGATCCCGGGGATGGCGACGAAGGTTGACACCTATGTATATATACGTAAGATTTAGTGTGGGATATCTGCGAGCGTTAGATCTGTGATGTGTGTATATATATAGTGTTGCGAAAGTTGTTTGGGTGAGGATAACGTTTCGAACATGTACATACTGCTAAACTGATATCGGTTATTCATGTATAATCCTTGTAATGAAATTATTTTTGTGACACAATGTCCCTTAATAATACGTTATGTTGTCCTGGTATAGGATGTAAAAACGGAAATGACAAGTTTAAATTTCTCTTGTTATACTGTTACTTTTGAATTTTAATTTTATAGACACAGTAAAATTAATGTACATTAAAATATACTTGAATGAATATTTATGTATATAGAAATAGTTTGGATTCATTTATATGCATTCTCGTAAAAATATTTATAATCGTCAATAAAAAAACCGTTTAGAGCTGTCGCTGTAATAACTTTCACTCGGAAAACATTAAAATGAATAGAAACACATCAAACACTATAACTTATACTAATTATACATATATATTCAAATTCGCATCATTCCACCAAAAAAAAATCTCGCCCAACCCTTTAAACACCTCTAACAACAACCGCAAATCCTGAAAAATCTGCACAAGGAAATTTCTCTGTATAAACGCGCATAGAACCTCAACTGCACGCATCTCACATAGCGATCGTAAACCTTTCGCGTTTCCCACGTCGGTGCGGCTTCCATATACACACGCACGCGTCCCGCGGCTACTTTCTAAGTCCATTGTGTCACCCCGCGTACCATCTTGGCACTCACTCGCGTATATACATATAAAAATTACAACAGAACCATTAAAGAACCTCCTCATACACGGGGAAAAACAGAAGACACTTTAGGGCCTCTCTATTAATAATATACAACCTATACAATTGACGAACCAATCTCGTCGTTTGCCTGCGGCTTATAATTCACTGACGAAAGTGAGAGGACGACTGTGTTATTTCTCTTCTCTTCTTTTTTCTTTTTTTTTTTTTTTTGATAGTCCGCATGTAAATATACGCAACGAAGTTGTTAAATTGCGCAAGGAATTTGAATTACGAACCAACGTAGTATAATATGCGACTGGTCGACCTTTGTCGAATTTTGAAAAACGAGTTGGAGAGAGAGAAAGAGAAAAAACGATGAGACTATATTATATGCGCGCGTGCCGACGATTTTACATAATTAAGGTGGCGACGCGCGTTGCCCAATGTCAACGGCAGATATGATTTTTGTAATTAAGAGGTGACGCGCGCGCGCGCGCGACCGCGTAAGTAGTTGAAATTTCAGCGTGGTGGTTTGTAAGAGAAGAAAAAGAAAAAGAAGAAGCGTATAATGATGAGAGTGCGAGTGTTGGGTTGCGACGTCTTTATACGTGCGGCTTCGTTTTCCAATATACCGAGCACGTAGGTTTATATATACAGTGAGATTCTTTTTTTCTTTTGTATTATTTCGGTTCATGAATTTGTAGGGGACGGCTGTGCTTTTTTTCCTTTGCTTTTCGATATATATAGGTTGGGTGTTACGTTGTCGTGCGTGCGCACGTTTCGTTGTGTAATGAAAGTGAAACAAAGTAAAGTTCTTAATTTAGCTAAGGGAGTGTATTTAAAAAAAAACAGTGATTGTAATTGTAAATTATGATGGAAGGCTAAAAATGACTAGTTTTAGGAGAATATGAGAAATTTTTTATATTAAAATGAATTTATTTTTGGAATATTAAATCCATTTCGCATGAAATCATATACTTAAAACTTTGAATGTTTAATTAGGTATTTTTTTATATAAGTTTCTTGCATTTATTACGAAAACGTTAGGTTTAAACAAATCCAATAAACCTTTATATATTTGATACAATTTCACGCTGTACGCATTAATAAATGCATCTTATACGTGTAAATAAACCTAAACCCATAATAGCAACACCGCAGATATATACATACTTTGCTGAATCAGCCTGAAGATCATGTTGTTCTCCTCCTGGCTCTCAAGAGAGACAAGGTCCATGCAGTATTCCCGGCAGATGTTCCTAGCATCAAGCCAGTCAACCTTTTGGTTCGCGTGGGCGGGCACATGGCTGCTGAGGAAGTAGTTGTGGCCTCTGAAGTTGAACTCTTTCGGCCCTGAAATTCCACAAATTCATTTATGTATAAACGTTTCATCTCAATTCCATATAGAATCTTTCAGACTCTCCTTCTTTTGCATAATTTTCCAATCACTCTCTCTCTCTCTCTCTCTCACACACACACACATAGTTCGTAGATCTTCGACCACACGATAAGTTTTTTTTCTCAATTCTCAATAAAACTGACTAATTTTATGGTCTCAATGTCACATAGACACGTGTCCGCCTGTATTATATATATTTAGTGGTTTACCCACCCAATGCTCCTGATTCTAGAATCTACTAGTCGTCGGGAATTTATCGTAATACTACAAGCTTACTATAGGATGATATCTTGCGCATGAATCTCGCGTATAGGAATGTCTGTATATATATATATATATATACACGCGTGTAGAAATTCCTTATATATACACTCATGTTTGGAATGGCTAATGAACTTTAAATTGAATTCGCATGCAAATCCAATCGTGCACCTTATTCACATCTATATATCTCTTCTTCACATTTATACTTTCCAAGGCACTGTACATTGCACGTATATAATAAACCTTATATATATATATATATATATATATATATTACACGTTACAGAATTATTATCCAAACCCCACACACTGAGTGCAACAAAAAACTCTCGATTTGCCATCAGTCAACGCGACCCTCTAATAACAAAAACCTCCAATACAATATAATCACACTATATACCTACACGAGGTATATATATATAACCAACGCCTCGGGAGCTGCAACGAGCTGTAGACTTTCATACGCGCGTATCTTGGCATTCATCTCTCCACGGTATATATATACGTATACTTATATACTCGGAGAGATGCGCGCAGGGAATGCACGGCTAATAGTTCACAGGTCAAGCGGTGGCGGTGCGGCGATGTGTCGCAACGCAAACGATTTGCCGATCCTTGGGAATAACGAGGACGCGCGTCGGAGCTATGTGTATGTATGTATATATAGTGTTTGAATAAATCGAGACGCGATGATAAGTTGCGCCGACGCTGTATATTGCCGCGAGAGGTTTGTGCGGTTGTATAGGAGATTGTATGTAGAGGCTGGTTGAAAATGTTAGCGAGGTGGAAATGTTGAGGTTTGGGTGTTGGTATGGTGACGAGAAGTTGTAAAAATTAAAGGTTTTGGGTAACATTGAATTTCTAAATTAGAATAATCTACAATTATTAAAAACATTTTTAGTTCGAACTTTAGCTGAAATTGTTCAATACCAAACGTTATGTTTACCTATAAATAAACAATTACGCGTAAGTAGTCGCGTGTGTGACCCCAAACAAGACATATCTATACTGACAGAATCAATCCTTTAGGTGACAATATTACGTATCCGGCGTCACTCGTGTGTCGTATTATACTTGTTACGCGATAAATTAGGTCACCTTTGACGTATTCGCTAAGTACGCAAGTGGCACGCAAAATTAAGTATCTCTCTCTCTATCGCTTCACAACTTCATTGAAGTTGCTTATACTGCAAAGTTCACGTACGTATACATATACACAATCGACGCGCTTTCAAATATGCATATACCTACCGTGGCGCTTGAACCTCAACAAGCGTCACCCTCGTTATATTACGTATCTTATGCATATACAAAAAGGCTTATGAATTCGCACGTGCGAAACGATTCGTTGCGATGATGTTCGACATTTGTTGTCTTTTACGTCACGAATCCAGGCGTATACACACGCAACAACATTTACGTTTGAGCGCATAAACTTATATTGTAAGCATATATACACGTGTATACATGATAGAATAGTTACTATATCGATTCGTATGCCGCACGTGGTTATTATTATTATTACATGAAGCGTTAAGTAGTCCACGCGCGTATAAGTCATAATGTTCCCTCGAAAATTCTTATAATACGCGCGCACGCGAGAGATACGTCAAGAAACTACTATATACAACACGTGTGGATATAGAAAAAAAAAACACAACTCGAAGCTCTGTGGTAATCGGTTATAATTGCGGCCAGCTTTATACTCTCCATCAAAGCTTATGGAATAATTAAAATAAAAAAAAATCGCTACTTCAAAAGATTCTATAAAATCGCCGCGTGCCATGCGAGCATTGAAGATCGGGTAATTATCTCCATGACAAAAAGCTACACGTAAAATTAGCTAAACGACCCATTCATTCTCAGTGTCCCATGTCTCGCGTTGTTTCACAATATATACGTGACCCGTGCGTATATGTACATCATATATATATATATATATGTGTCGTCGTACGTTCAAAAGCCCGAAAAACACACGCGTGCGCGCGAGTAATTTGTAATTTTTAAAGTGTGGCAAGCGTACGTGAAAGAAGATAAAAAAAAAGACGACATCTCGCAGTGATTTTGTATTGCGAAAGGAATGGAGTAAGGTGGGATTGAATGCCGGAATTCGTGAATTGAAGCCCTAACTCTATATGTGTATATATATATATATATATACAGTCGTGTGTATACGAGTGACATAACGCGAGGGAGTCTTGAGAAAACAGTTTTTCTTTCTCGATGCGGCTTTTAATGATTGTCCTGTCGCGCAATGAGTGTTTTTGTGTACACTTTTTGTAAATTAGTATAAAGTTACTGCAAAGAATTTAAGTACCGCATTTTGGAAATTACCGAAATATAATGTATACATATAAGAGAAATCTCTTTCAATTTAAATATACCACGATAAAAAAAAAACCACTTATATACATCGACGACCGTATCACTATTGTGTTAACGCGAACTCTTTCCTACGTACACGAAAACCACATTAAACCTCTCCCTCTCTCTCTCTCAACACGTAACATATCCGCGTCACACCTATAAACCCATTCTCTCTCATCATTGGCCAAATTCATATACATATATAAACCGCGACCATTATATATCAACTTTCGATCTTGACTCGGCGATCCAAAAAACCGTTATAATCCCTTTCCGACTACATCAAAAGTGGGCCGATATACGCGTGTGACTACTTTCTCGGCGGATTGTGCGCGCGGATTCTGCGCAGGTGTAGAAAGCGAGCGGTGCGAGAGAATGAAAGAAAGCGCCATCATCATCAGCGTGCAATGCAAATTTTATCCGAGTGTAAACAAAGAGGTATATATACGATATATATATATACGAGTCACAGTAGCTGCTGAGATTGAAGAGTCGATAATGTCTGTCGTTCTTGTACATATGTATATAGGTGGATGTATAATATGCGAGAGAAAGAAGTTTGTATGGTAGGCGCTTGGATGGTAATAATAAATGGTGTATATTGGCACGGTTGCCGCGCGCACTTGACCTGTTGGAGTGGGCCGAGGTTTATGTCAAGAGTGTATACGAGAAGTTTTTTAAATCGAAGTTTGGGTATATATGTGTATGCACACATTGTGTGGTAAGAATCGTATACATACATACGGGGCCGAAGTATCGAAAGTGTATGTATAAACAAGTTTCGTTACTGGGTTTCTCTTTGGTAATTTAAATGATAAAAGTATACGCGTGTGCTCTACTATATGTATAATCAGTGAATGATAAAATTGTTACACGAAAAACAATTATACATTGGCAAACTCACCTTAGATAATTTAATAAATATACCAAAATATATTATCACGCGATCCTCTACCTAAAACACTGAAACCAATAATCATCGGGTACTTCAATACAGGATATATATAATAATCGATCTCGCGTACTCATTTCGCATACACACGTGCGGCTGTTCTCGCGCGCGTTTCCTTACCACGCAATTACCCTGAAAATCAATTATGCGTTAACGAGACACACTGAGAGCGGAAGGAGCCGACAGCACGTTACGCAGTGTAAAACAACAAAACGTTCTTTAGAACTCCATAAGTATACACCCGTGCGATTTTTTTACCCCCTCCGCCTTTGCGTATAACTGACCAATTAATTCAACGAGTTCAAGTATACGTTACATATATAGGTATACGCGAGCGCCACGCGATAATCGCAATTATATAAACCCTGATGTGTATAAGTATAATACAAGCATTCGTTGTGATTAGAGCTGGTATACATAAACGTAAATGCATATAATTGTTTGTGCACAGTCATGGTATATAGGCCAAATGATCGGACCTCTATATATATATCACACTTATGAAATAAAGTTTGTATAGCATATATCATTGCTTGGAAAGTTTGGAAGTTACATTAATTACGCGCGCACGAGGCGGTCACGTATATATATACTTATACATCAAGAGGAGAGAATATATATATACAGTCGCGAAAGTAGGTGACACGCTTATCGGTTCGCACAATTATATATACCGTTCCCGCGTTGACGCGCGCGCGCGCGCGAATCGAATTAGCGAGTAATTTGTGCACCGGTCGTTGTTGCGTTGATATTCTTTCGAGGAAACACACGGAAATTCGTGTGGAGTGTACGGAGCTACACCGTATAATCATATACCCGTGAGAAAAAAGAAGAAGAAAAAAAAGCAACGTAAAGCGTTACCGTGTAGCAAGTAATAATAAAATGCGCTCCGGTGATCTGAATTCCATATATTGTATATGTATTTTCACCTACTTTGCTCGCTGTAAGTACGTACATTCAAACGTAAATTTCCATACTTTAGTGAATGAAAACTTTTTCTTTCCCTCTGCTCTCAAAAGCGCGCCGCATCAGCGATAACATTGTACGCTGCGATCGCTAAAATCCATAAATTTTCGCAACTATATATACACCCGTGTGCAAAATTCCCGCGCTGAACGGTATATACTTACTGCAGTGTACACCAATTCGCACGCGCGTATAGGGTTCCTTATTAGACGTGTACGTACGTATACGTATATATATATATACATACATTCATTTCGCAATGGTTTGTATACGCGCGCGTCTGCGGCGCCTCCTTTTCGCGCGGCGCGAATTCGCTTATCGGTGCGTGTGTGTATGTACATATATATATACAAGACGAGAAGAGTTGTGAAATTCGTGTCGTTGCATCAGTGGCAGGAGAATTTAAAGCGATTTTAACGACCTCGCGTGTATACGGAGAAGAACTTTTTTCTTTTTTTTTTTTAAAAAGATATTTTTAGGATACGTTGGTGAGGTATATGAGCGATAGTGATCAGTGTATGAGGGATTTTCCAAGCGCGAAAATTTAATTTACGGTTGGAAAGTTGAAGATAATAAGAGATAAGCGGTAGGAGACATACACATGTGTATTATATGTACAGATAGAGATCGGGCGAGACATGTGTTGTTTGACGACTACTGTAAGCTTGCATCTTATGGTTGACTGTTTTGTTGTTATATACTCGCGGCTGCTATTTATATAGAGGAACCACGACGATTTTATCTACGTAAATATTACATTAAAGCATGCATACTAATCCTTTATACCTTATGTATATTTTTATCTCGAGGAACAAGGAAGAATTAACAATAAAATTTATATATACAATCTTCTTAAGCCACGACAGCTCATAACCGCACACTCTATAGCAATATTTAGCCAAGACGTAGTCTCGCGTCGCTCATCAATTAACAGCAATAAGCACGTACTCCTGCTGTTGTTGTTGTTGTTGTTGTTACGTAATAATTGCGAATTACCACCACGCGGGCCCGCGCTTTCTTTCCTGGAACTATCGAACTCTCGAAGATTTTTGTCGTCGCATTAGCCACTCGATTGTAATATAAGTCACGAAAGCCGATAAAAATCTGACCATTTTCCTTCCCCAAACACGTTTGCTACATCGTAAAGATGTACACAATAAAGTACCGGCGCGTCGTCCTGCGCGTGCGTCTATTATTGTACATACCTATCACTTCCTCGTGTCATAAGGAAACAACAACGCGTCCACTTTTTCGTCATCGTCGTGCAAGTTATGCAAATACCTAATATATACCCAATCTTGGTATATAATCGCATCGTTCCCAAAAGCTTCCCTAACAACAACAACAGGCTATAATAAATGTACCTTTGCACTGCATAATTTTCACAATCAATCTAAACCGCACGATTTTCCTCGTTCCCACGTATATACATAATAAACAGCATATACCACGTGCAAAATTTTCACCTGTGCGGCGAAGGTGTCAAACGAAGCTATATACAGCCCGCGCACTTAGGTATATAGTCGGTCACGAGAGTCAAATCGTTACATAAGTACATTACCGTATATATACGGGTTACATATAGCGCGGCGCATCCCCGCGAGGGTCGCGCATATATATAAAGCGTTACGGGATCATCATTATAGCCCACGTGCGCCGCGGTGCGACTCCCACGATTCGAGAGAAAGAAAGTTGAGAGAGAAGAGAGGCTGCGCGCATTGCATTCATCCGCGTTTTCGTTGTAAGTGTAGTAGTAGTATATATACCTATACCTATACCTATATATATACAGTGCGAATGTTCTTTTTGTATATATAATGAAAGTACGCTAAGAGTGAATGGAGAGGAATATATAAAAGGGTGTCACGTGCGGTAATACACAGAAAGGACGGGGATATATTTTCGGTTTGCGAGTTCAGGTTTACGTAAGGTATATATAGGTATGTATACTTTTACAGTTCAAATTGTATATATAGATGCTTGAGAGAGACGGTTTATGTGGTTGTTTTAGTAACGGCAAAAAGCTACGAGAACGTGTGAGTGCAACAATGCGTGAAAAGACATATTTTTAATGCTCGTCTTTGCACACGCGCACCTTTCATAAAGCACAGGAATGTCACAGGATCGTAAAAGGCGACGTGAATGCTTACATGTATATGTATACAACGTGTCACACACGCGCGCGCGCGTAAGTTTTTCGATTTTTATCGTTGCGGCCTGATTTCGCTAACTGGTTCGTTGACCTGATACTTACGCATGTGTCAGTGCTTTTAGCGATCAAGAGTAACATGTGCGAATTTTGAATGATATTTTTTACAGTATGGTACCAATAGAAAAGGTTATTATAGAATCAATAAAGATTTTTTCATTACAGTTAACATACACTTGAGCAAAAAAAATCTTGGCTCGTCCTCGACGAAGACTCCCGTTACCCATACAACGTTCGAAAAACAAATACCATTGGGCTCGATGCACACAAGTATGCGTAACGGTTCGACGCGCCTTTTCCTCGGAACCTCGATCTTTTTTTCTGCACTCTCGCCGCGTTGACTCTGCGAAATTTCGCGCGACACACGGTCCCCAAAATGCTATATATTACCATATCGGTTACACAGGAAATTTCCGTACGCTCTTGTCGTTGCAAAATATTGACCGACACGTTATACCCCGAAAGCTTTTTTTTTCTTTCTTTCTTTCCACACCTCTATTCGAAGACATACAAAAAAATGAATATATTATACACATCTCTATATATACCAGTATAGTGACACGAGGTATTAGAAAGTCAAGATTTTCGTTTTACGCGCCCGGTCAATTAACGCCCCGCGACGAGTACAAATGAAATTATCGACCCATCGTATATATCGAGAACATATACACACACACACTCTCTCATCTATTATGAAATTATTACACGCGATGATTCAATTAAAAGCACGTTGCGTCGTCTAATTGATTCCTCGGTCTTCTCTCTCTCGATAATACCTTTCAAATACGCGACGCCATCAATAATGGATCTCACCGGGGCTTCATTTTCACTTTCGGCCGCGCGCGTGTCGACAAGAGATGTTTATCCGGTATATTAGCGTCTTTTGCTTTCTATATACCTAACACGTGTATAATGTGTGCACGGTAACCAATGGATGTGTAAGTAAATCGTGACGATTTCGTTGTTTACAGAGTCAAGGGATGTAATATATAGTATAGTCTAGTCTTAAGCGTATATATATAAGCATGTGAGATATATGGGAACAGAGAAGACGTAACTGCACAGTGTGATGATATTGGTTTTAGACGCCAATTAAGCGCAGAGGTTCGCGTGTGAACGCGTTGCATATACACATTTATTTGTTTGCATAAGGTCTATTGAATTATAAAACATCACAACGATGATGATGATGATGCACGTGACATAATAGTCCATATACCCTCTTGACATGCCTCTAATGTTCCTATACATATATATAATTTTAATGAACCTCCTTCATATTGTAAATTTACCATGTTTTTGATAGATGAAAAAAAATCATCATCTTAATTTACAACCACTCCCATGCATTAACCAGCTCAAAGAAAGTTTCTTCGCAAACACCGCAACTATCAGTCAATCCATTCGCTTGGGTATATACAATCGTAAAGGGCGTCGTTTGCTATTTGCGGAAGAGAAAATGTGCAGGCGCGCGTATACTTATACTTACCGCGCGTCTTTCATAAATATATATTCCCGGCGAGCAGCGTTTGATCTTTCGACGTGAGTATAATATAAGCGGCGCGGGCGCGAGAAAGTCTTCGCGCGTGAATATACCTTGCACAACTGTATGTACAGGTGTATATATGTATATACGTATATATACGTATATCACGAGCGCGGGATGTAATCGTTGTGTATGTGAGAGAGAAGACGAGTGTGATGACCCTTTGCCCGTGTTTCGCACGAGGATTTCGGTCTATTGGGATAATGTGTGTGTTATGAGAGTGTTTGTGAATGGAGAGATTCTTATAGTGGAGGTTTATAAGGAATCGTGTTATGCGTTTCGTTATGCATGTTGGAGTAAAGATCAATGGGTATATTGTATATATGGAGAATAGAAATTTTCAAGCTGCTCTAGATAACTACTTTTCTGCGTATATAAGCTATAGATAAGTAACACGTTGGAAGTGAATTATGATTTATGATAATGTGATATAGCTGCGGTATACCTAATAGGTCAAACGATTATGTCACCCGAGTTTCTTGTAAATCACGTTTGAATAAATTAAATATGTACGTTTTTCTTCAATATTGCAAATTAATATTTATACCTCGCGCGTTACTTATTCGATTAATAATTTTCTCCTTTTCACTTCTATACCTCGCCTTTACATTAATTACGAGAATAAACATTTTAATTACATATAGATGACGATAAAAGAAAAATCATTTTTTTACACTATACAATTTATCATTCCCCTATATGACACTATATCCCTTCCGAGAACAAAAAAAGCACGTCACCCCTCACCTCAAATCCATTGTCTCTCACTTTTGCTCACTTGCTCATTATATATACGACACGATAAATTACCATCGCTTATATACACAATTACACCTCAATATATGTATAATATATACATGCACACGCGCGCGTGACAAAATAAGGCCATTCAATTAGCCGCGCAGTCGCGCGCTTCGATCATCATCTCACGCGAGCGAGCGAGCGAGCGCGATCGTAAAGCAAGGCAATTACCGCGAAACCTTTGCTCATCGATGTCGTACTCTATGTGTATATATACATCTACGTAATTTATGACACGAGAGAGATGGAGGGAGTGAATTTCAAATGAAAGTGAGAATGGAGATTGCGAGGATACGTTTGACGTTCGCGAGAGTAGACAGAAGATCCGGAGGCGATGTGTTGTAGTAAAGGTTTTTTCTCTCTCTCTCTCGCGTTTGCTCCTAAGGCGATTCTTCGAATAAGATGTATCGATGATTGATCGGTAGTGCGGTTGCAGGATTACGATGATGATGATGATGATAATGACGACGACGGTAATATAGGTGTATAGCGAGTAAATATTGAAGTAGCGGTTGTGCGGAAAAATCTTGTACGTATATATATAGGAATGTTGAAATCGGCAGGTGATTGAGAGGTTGAGATGTATCTTCGAGTGTATATAGGTAACTACCCTTCTGGGTTTACTGAAGTTGTCGTAAGTAATGAATTTAGAAAAGTAAACTAATCAAATTTATATGGTAAAATAAATAATACCGTTTATTTTAAATACTGTCCAAAAACAATATTCGTCGTCGAAGCTGTCAAACGAAAACTACTCGAGCAATTCACTCTTTTACACACGCACACATAATCAATCAACATAAATAATACCCTCCAAAAAAACAACAACAATAAAAAAAACCATAGTACTCACTGTTAGCGCATTTCTGTGGCACTGGCAGAGACAGGAAGCGTCCAGGTCGGTTGCTATGGGGTCGCGCCTCGTTGATGGCTCCGCTGGCGAGCGTCGCCAAAGCCACTAGTAGCAGCGGCACCAGCATCATCTACATTACGCATTAAAAAAAAACACACATACATGATCAAGATAAGTCATTCGTATATATATCTATAGGTATAATGCATATATATATATATATATGTACCGCGTATTTTCATACATCCTGGCTGTATAATACGCGCGGGAGAAAAAAAAGAGTATAAAGCGCATCAGCCGCGTCGAGGTCGGCATTGTCTATATGATAAAAATAACGCGTAAACTGCAATTGGGTCGTTGGACGAAAATTGGCCGTGTATATATAAAGCGTCTGTATATATATGTGTGTGTGCGTGAGCATTGGCGTTATGTAAAAAAATGTGTCAGCATATAGCGCGCGCGATTCGTGCGAGCGCGTAATTTAATGGGTTGGCGTAGCTTATATAGCGATGGTTATCGGTATTATGTTTGCCTTTTTTTTCTCGCTCGGTTGAAGGAGCTTGATGGGAGGTTATGGAAATTGTATAGGCGAAGATGCAACGCGCGATGAGATACATAATGTGGTTGCGAAGGTGCGATTTGCTGGAAGATCGTTAAGAAAAAAAAGAAGTTATGCGGTTAGTGCGCGGTATTGTTGTTGGATGAATTACTTTTTTTTTATTTCTTAGTTGGTTTAGATTTTAAGTATATAGATAATAGATAAGTTGGTATTATAAATCTTTGGGAAAAGAAAATCAAATTTTAGTTCTTCAAATATTATTAATTTATATATACGTGGTTGAGTGAAATAAAAAATACCGAGCACTACTGGGGTGTTATAGTTATCGATTAGACATTCAATAATATAATTTTCATTTTCTTAAAATTTCTTAGATTCTTTTGGGATACATTTCAGAACAATTTGAAAATTAATTTGTAATTGCAAACATCTACTCAACACTAACTTTTTTTCCAAAGGTTTGATCTTAATTTTTTCCAGAACCAAAAAATGCAATTTTAACAACACCTTTCCGAACATTAAAATAGCAATTTCCTTAAATTCCCTTCGTATAATATAATACTAATACCAAACAACCACTTAGTCAACACAATCCAACATAAATACTTTACATACATACAACCGATTCACTCCCATTAATATTCCCATATACCTACAATACGCAACAACAAAATACCTTTTCTCACAGACGTATAATTTAATAATTCATCACACAAATATTTGATTTTGCAAGCTCCGCGTAATCATCTTCATTTTTTCCTTCTCTCTCTCTCTCTCTCTATCTTTACGACGACACGCTCTTAACGCGCGGTACATACTCGCGAGCGATTATACAGAAAGAACTTTCTCGTTTTATTGCAAACGTGTACATTAAAAGAGAAGCCACCGCATGCAGCTTCGACAACGACGCCGATGACCGGCAATACACACGACGACGGCGTTGAAGATAATTAACTCAAGGTTTGTTGCGCAAATTCCAATACATATATATATATAAAAATCTCCGATCATACATAAACTAATAATCATCCTCCGCGAGTAAAAATATACATATATGTATTGCACTTTTCATCGAATTAATGCAAAAAAAAAGACTTTTTCCAACCGACTATATACGTATACAACCATTCTCTAAAGTTGAATTAGTTAAAGAACCACTAAACATTAGTGAATATTAACTATTTAATATAGTAAAGTAGTCCACTAATTTTCCAGTGAACCAATGTTAACGAATGTTTAGTAATTTCCTCACCAATTCAACTTTACAGAACGTCGCCTCCAACTCTTAATCAAACTATATACATATCCTTCGTCTTCATCACGCACGTTTATTTTTATAATTATTTCTTTTTTTTAATACATTTATATATAATATATTCTTCACTTAAATTTTTTTTCTCTATTTTCCAGCAAACCACGATAAATATACATATACATATACTGTCACTGTTTCAGCTCTCTTCGCACTATTATATTTCTCATCATTATGGTAACCAACCAATAATCGCTATTATGATTTTAAAAAACCAATCCCTTCGTGTCACACTCACCTTGCACGAGGATACGGAGAAAAAAGGACTCGGGAAGAGATGATGATGAAGACGACTATAGCTTATAAGACACTGGTTAGCTTATGGCAGAGACGGGCGCCAAAGCCGTGGCTTATATAGAAGTGGTCCCCACTCGAGTTGCGGACTTACCTCCTCTGCTCTGGCCCCCGCACGGTGGGAAGGCCCCCCCGTCGACTGTATATACACACACACACAGATACAAGCGTTCGCGACAGTCCCATCCTATATATCTTATAGGTATACACGTCACGTGCTATGTGTATGTATATATCGTGCCGCAGGGGGGGACTTATATATGTATTAAATGCTATATATATACAGTGTATTTTATGCTTGATAACGCCTCTTGACCTTATACACGTATACGTTGTGATAGGTTTTGGGACTTTTTTAAGATGAAGATGAGAGAGGGTCATGGTGATGTTCGAGTATGGATGATTTTTTTTTATGAGGGTGAAGTTTGAATTTACAATGATGCGTATAACAGTTTGGCATGGTTTAAATGTACGTGGTTAAAAATAGATTTAACGTATTCACATTCGAGTGGTTTATACGCTCAATCGCTATTAATAGATTAGAATCGTTCGTAAGCACGTTCAGTCTTATGGTGTATAAAAACGATAGATTAAAGATTTTATATTCAAGCGCGTTTGACAAAACCATGATGTTTTTAACTGCGCAGAGCGAAGATGGAAAGTTCAGTACATGTCCAAATATCGAATTCCCATTCGAACCATTGCACGTTTACATACATCGTTCACATATTTCAATATTTATTCCATAACTAGATACATAGACAATGCTTAATTTCAGTCAAACCGAAATACACCGGGATTTATGTGTCAACGATATACGTACGTTTCTTTCCCTCTTCTGTTTTTTTTTTGTAAATAAACGCAAAAAACATGAGTTATGTAGCTATATGTAGCAAGAGAGATGTATGCGTGTATATTCATTTCAATACATTTATTTGGACACAAGGACGCGTTACTAGAAGAGCGCGCGTATAGAGCGCAGTTTTCACGCACGCGAAAGAGATTTCAATGCGTGGATATGTCGGGTATATACAGCAAACGAGTATAATCCGTTATAACGTTCCTGTAGTTTTATCTTTGCTTTTGCAAAAACTGTGTCATTTTGCAATGAACATGGTGTATTTTTTTTTAAGATTTTTGGTTGATTATTTATTGTATAATTCTGTAATTTGGATTATGAACTTTTAAAGGATTATAAATTTTGATTAAAAGTAGTATCATCTATATCTATATATTGAGCAGTTTGAATTTTGTGTGCTAATATTATGATAAATCCCTGCACACCAAACTATATCTTGTTCAAACTAGCAACCTATACGTTGTTTTGATATTGCAAAATTTTACAATTTGTAAATATTAAATAACGTGTATATATATATATATGTGATTAATGAATTTTATCTCGAACTTTTGAACTCAACCACATTAACACTTATACTTCTAGGGAAAGTCAAGCTAGTTGTATAACTACGTCGAATATTGTTGTATTTATAACTTCTTTGTGAACCATAATTCACCATAGAATTCATTCCGCAGTTAAAACCATATAAGAAAGCATTAGAAAACTAAGTTAATTTCACAACTTTCCTTCGATAAGCTTTACAATACCTTATTCTCATTACCCTTCTTAAGGAAAAAAAAACTGTCAAACAAAACGACAAATCCCACAATGTCTTTAGTTCACACATACACATACCAACAGATTTATGTCGCACGCATATATTGTAATAAACTCTCCTCGTCGAAATCGGTTAACGCACTCGCGTAGAAGATAATTAGCGCGTGTATATGTACTCGAGTGCTTTAATTGCGCCCGAGGAATACTGCCGATCGACTCGCGTAATTGAGACGCTGTATAGCACTTAAGGTATATGTATATATACGCTTGGGGCGCGATTAGCTCGTGTCGGGTGATTTAAAACGGTTATTGGCCGATGCTGCAACACTGCAGTATAGCGAACGACGCGTCGATGGATAATTTGTCGTTGGAATTTTCGATTTCATCGGGTTTCTGGGTTCTTCGGGCGATTGTTTACCTCGTTGACGATGTGCGAGTATTTCAAACGACGGGCGTTATCTTTTGATGTTGAAAAATTTATTTTTCTTCATTGTTTGGCGTAACCTCGGTTGAACGTTTTGTTATATGTGGTTGTCCGAATCGTTATAAAGTAAGTGCGATTTGTGCATAAATATTAATTGAAGCAGTACATTAGAAATTATATTATTATATAAAATTATTTCTCGCTATTTTTATGTTTCCCTTTTGTAAACATGACCATTTAAAATCTTTAATTAAATTTTACTTAATGTAAATATGAAATATTACTATCGTTGTACCGACATGAATTTCATTTGCATTTTGTCGAGATGACATTCCATTCAATCGTAAAATGAATCAATGAAAGCTCGCAGTATTTTTTATGTTACCAATACTAAACAATGGCATACATTTGCAATTACATATTTTAAAGCTTATTACATATATACGTGTATTATAAAATCACATTTTAATTTACATATTTTTTTTTTTAATCAACAAGTTTATATGTACTGAGAACGTTGTTATAAAAACCTAGGAAACGATAAAATTTTCAGAAAATTTTATGGTCATCGTGTTTGATTATAGCTAAGCAAAAAAAAACTATTTTATTTATGCTTTTATAAAATGTCATAGTAATACCAGTGTTTACTTAAGCAAATTGCAAGGCATCAATCTTGTTATGTATTGCTAGCTGCATTCGAATCGATTGCTAAGAGACACTTTGACGCTTATTTAGTGTTAAGTGTTCCATTGAAGTGTTTAAATGTTTTTCTTTGATTCATAAAATACATTAGACGATAGCGTAAAGCAAGAGGAAAGATAACTTTTTTTTTGCTGATATTTAGTACTTTTCTCGTCACGTGAGAATGATACGTAAATAATTTTTTTTTTATCGGTATAAATATTAATCGAAAATCAATGTTGAATATGAATAATCATTCGACGAGTATAAAAAAATATTAAAAATCTGTAGAGTTTATTAAAGTAGATGTAAGTACGAGTGAGTCATATGAAATAATTTGTAATATATAATTTATTTTGTATCGGTGTTCACGTGGAATGCATGTATAGCATAATGAAATTTAACGTCGGCTGTAAACGAATGTTTTACATGATCTTCGCATTACGCCAGAAAATTTCAATCGCACATTAGCTAATACGACATTTTTTTATAGAATAACCTCCTTAAATTAACATAGATAAACAACTACCTATATATCCAGTCGTTAGAGGAAAAATAATCATTGCTCGAAGGCATATGTACATTTCAATTATTTTTATTATATTGATCAATTAATTAATATATATTTTCTCCTTCGCTGAAAAAAAAAATAAAAACAATCGCGACAACTATATATCAATTAAAATCATACACCACATATCTTCACGCTTCGATAAGGTGGCAAGTGCTCGCAAGATTTTCCGCTGCAGTGACAAAAATAATTGTGCATTATACGCATCGGAATCAGATAAAATTCTTTATAATATATTATTTTTTTTTATAAAAGCGTACATAAATTGCGACGCAAGCGCGCGAGTATGTATACATCTCGATTTAATAAATAATCAGATGTTTATCTCCGCACGTCGCGAGTAAACGCGCGTATTATATTCATGTAAATTTCTCTATATATACATACACACATACACATATCTCTATATTGCTCCAGCCAATGTCGCAGTGTTGGCACATCTATATACCCAATTAGGAAACAATGAATGATGACACTAATAAGCGGAATTCGAAACGTCGTATAGAGGAGATAGGCGCGTTATATTCGATTTGGAAAACCAAAAAACCGATCGGAAAGGTATACTATATACTAATATGCTTGGATAAATATTTGTCGATCGAATATATAGTGACTAATCGTCTTGCAAAGGTCAAGTGAGACTTTTGAAACGTCATTTATATATCGGTTGAGAAAGGTCAATGGATATTATACATCGTGTAGTCCCAAGAGACATATATTTATCGAGTGTTCTGGATTATGCATATGGGTCGAGGGAAATTTAATTCATGTCGATGATCGTTATTGGTTCGAAATTTTCCAGTAGACATAGTGACCATTTCTGATCAATCAAGTTACATTTTTTTTCCTCTTTCGAGTACCATGAATGTACCATGATTCACCATCACCCAAGCTGTATCATCTAAATTCTCAAAAAAAATTCCCCACCAATTTAACACTATTAGCTTTACAATCCTCCACAACGAAAGTATACGTGATGTGCGCCAAGTTCGCAGCAGTTCGTTGAACTACCTTGACAGGTTTCCCTTCGTTTTTGCCAACCTCTCTCAGCACTATCTAACAACCACATGCAACAAACTACCACCAGCACCTTAAAACTACAATCATCATCATCATTTTTATAATATCACCCCAACAAACCGCGCGTACACGCACTTGCGCCGAAAATTCTCTTTACCCCCGTATTCAAAGAATAATAAGTGCGCGTGATTGTTCTGGTAAAAGAGGAGCTATTTATTCAACGACAACGTCTATTAGACGTTTCTATATAATATCTCTTGTCTTTTTGTTCTCCAACCGGCAACCTTGAGCATGTCCCCCCTCTCGTTATAATACTTTCACTGCGAAGAAGATGATGTAGAAGAAGAAGAAGCGCACGCAGCATCTCGCATATGCGTATAATATGTTCGAGTCAATGTCAACCGCTCGTATAGGTATGTATATATATTTACCTGCGATGGGTGAGAGGAGGATATGTCACGAGGACCCCGATGCGTATATATGTATATATACGCGGAAATCATAGTCGTCGATAAATGTATATATATACGTATGTATATGTGTGATGGGCGCGTCACTCACGTGAGCGCACCACGGTTGTTAGGTTATCAGAAGAGAAGGAGTGAACGCGTTATTGCGATAGTCATGAGGTATACTTAATGTGTGTGTGGAGATATTAGGAAAGATCGGTAGAGAACGAGTGCAAAAGTCTCGTAAAAAAACGGGTGAAGGCGATCGCGCGCGGGGCTTTTCGATTAATTGGTCAGTGTATATATGCGGTTAAAAGATGGTGCGCGACTGTTATTTATGGTATGGTGGGGTTTGGAATATTTTGTTTTATTTAGGGTTCGCAGAGGTTACACGATGAGAGAGAAGTGTTGGAGTGCGCAGGTAAATTGAAGGCATTTGAAAGTTGTCGAAGGTACGCCTACGTAGACTTGGATGAATTTTCCAGAATCGATGTTTATATAACTTAAACATTATACTTTTATGATAAAAATAGCAGAAAAGAATTATACATTTTTTACCTTAATCTGCCTATTCTGAATTTTATAAACAAAGTATCTTTTACTTTTTTAGGGTAGAATGCACTATGTGTATTATGCTTTCTGTATAGTATACATTTTTTACGCTATCAATCTTCTAAGGCAGTTTTTATCATATAGGCAAAAAATTAGTTCCGAACTTAAATAACAAACATTGTTTGACGTAAATCCATAAATTATAGTCGTACATCTAGCATTTTTTACCTCCATCTATATATAACAGGAACAATGATCATAGTCTATTGTGTGTATATATTATGTTATCTTTATTTTAAGATCATGATATACACCTAAGTTTTTACACACAACATATAACTGCAAAATATCGATACACTTATATGTGCAAATCTCACAAACGCTGCGAAAAACTTCAAAAAATGGACCCAAAAATTTTTTGTCGACGACACCCTCCAAATTAGGTTTTTCTTGTTGGTCAGGGTGTCTAGAAAAAATATCTGTTGTTGAACAAAGTCCAAGGCTATCATTTTTCTGGGATCAATAATCAATTGTTTAAAAATGATTAAAAATAGCTCTAGTTTAGTCCAAAATCATTCCACGAAAAACAACTTAATACAAAATTTGGAAAAAATAAAATAAAATGAAAGCGCGAGAGCTTTCCAGATCTTTTTTTAGAATTAGAAAATGTTGAATCCTTCAAAAGTTACGTGAGTTTGAAGTTGAGCTAAAAATTCACGAAAAGGGAGTGAAAAAGTCAACAATTGTTCCAGCCATTGTTAACGTATATTTTAGGCTTAACTTCAAACTCACGTAACTTTTGAAGAATTCAACATTTTCCAATTCTGAAAAAAAGATCTGAAAAGCTCTCGCTCTTTAATTTTATTTTCTGTTTTACAATTTTTTTATTAAGTTGTTTTTGGTGGAATTGTTTAGAACTAAACTAGAGTTATTTTTAATCATTTTTAAACGATTGATTATTGACCCCAGAAAAGTGATACCCTTCGATGGACTTTGTTCAATAACAGATATCTATTCTAGACACCCTGACCAACAAGAAAACCCTAACTTGGAAGGTGTCGTCGAAAAAAAAATTGTTGGGTCCATTTTTCGAAGTTTTTCGCAGCGTTTGTGAGATTTGCACATATACATGTAAAAAAAAGCTCTCGCGAAAGTGTCTCTTTCTGTCCTGCACACATACATACATATAAATAACATTCCTTTGACGCACACAAAACTTTCATAACAAAGAACGAAAAAAAAGGATCGCGAATTCACTTTCACGCGCATACAATTACATAACAATAAAACCGAATGTATATACATACGTTCAACCTCTGATATTCGATACCCTATACGTTTACACATACAAACAACAACCCTCCTCTGTATAATACACCAAAATGACATTTCTTAAGTATAAAAAAAGAAAAACACCACCCACATAAATTTTCCTTGACGCATACACCTGCACTCAACGCATGATCGTACGGGCAAAGACCTATATTCCATCTATCTACGATATATAGCGAGCGGGGATCGCGTGAGATCGTCAATTTACGATTCGTCATACTTACACACACACACACATACACATACGATTCATTGATCCACTGCGCGCGTAAGTGGCGATTATCGCGCGAGGTTCATCGACACACTGACGCGCGCGCGCGATATACGCCAATTACGCGCGGAAATGAGTCGCCGGCCGCGTATATCTATATGGTGAAGATGAGCGCGAACCGATAGAGAATTTTTTTTCCTTTTTCTCTGTATGTAGGTGTGTATATATATATACATGTGTAGGATTATGCAAGAAATGGAGGATCAACTAGAAGCAGCAGCAGCACGTGATGATGATGATGATGATGAGAGTCGGCGTGGATGGATGTGGGTATATGGAAATGGGTGTACGAGTGAGCGAGTGAATATATATGGCCCTGAACGATCACGAGTCAGATGATAGCAGCTGCTGCTGCTGCTGCTGTTGAGGTATAGCGTTAAGTACGTGTATGTGGATTTCAATTTCTTTGGAAACTGGAATTTCAAAAATATATGGTCTTGGTTTACTTTCGGTTTAAGACTTTTATATGGGTTGTGTGTGCGAAATTTGGAGATATAAGTTTTTTTTTTGGAGGAAATTTTGTTAGGAGTGTGTATACTCGCGAATTTGATAGTAGAGAAGATATCGTCTATAGGTAACAGAGGAATTCGTTCCTCATATATAGTCATTATAGCTATTTATTGGATATCAAACTGCATATATATAGATATTATGTCATCGGCCTCAACCGGTTTTCCCGTGCCGCAGAGACAAATATATATACCAAATTTTGGTTCACATTATATACCTGCAGACAGCTTTAATAAAATTATAATGTTATACATAAGTTTAATAGAAAGTGATTTTACGTTTAACTTTTATATTTAAAAAAAAAAAGAATAATTTTTCAGAAAAGCTCGATAATTAGAAGTCGTACAGATCGGTATACCTCTTTATACATGATAATCGAGTAGTTCATCGGATCGGTATTCTTCTTTAAATGGTAATCGCGCACTTCTAAGAAAATATAACATATTTTACCAAAATTTCTCAGAACGTCACGATTATCGGGTTAAGGCCCATTACGAATCGAATTACTAAGAAGACATATATACACACATCAAAACGAAAAATTACTCATTTATTTTGTTAGTGGATCATTATAAATTTACTGTCTTCTGCGTAAGACGTATCCTATACGTAAAACTAATTCGGTTCGTTGATGATGTTTGTTAGAAGAATCAATTAAATTTCGGTTATTCCGCAAAGTAGAAACTGCAGATTATCGTAGTACGTATAGTTTATGACGTTACTTATAATTATGTGGAAACTTAAAAAGACGCGTGCTTCCCATAAAGCAAAGCAACCTATTCGTATAGAAGAAAACCATATAAGCTAGGTAAGAGTCTTTTTATGAACTTTCTAGACTATAATTTTTTTCACTTTAATGGTGATTTACATTATAATGAACTTTAATACGCGTGGAAGTCGCATGTATATATACGAGGGAGAACTTGAAATATCGCGCGAGCAGATAACCACGCGTGTCGAGACTTATTTGAATTCTATATGGATTTCAGATGTTTATCTATTATTTATAGGCGCTATAAAACGTACGACTCTTTAACTCGACGACGACGACAAAAAAAAAAGGAAAGAAAAAGAATCGTCTTTAACATATATTACAGAAACGTTGATTTAAATTAATCATCTTTATAAGACGCCGCGTCGCGCTGTGGAAAATATATATATATTTCTATTTTCTATATAATCCTCAGCGCGCACTTGCATTTGCATTTGTTGTTTGGAAAAAATATTTATAATTTGTTACTTCTTCCAATACGATACAGCGAGTTATGTAAAATATATTCAAATATTATACACATTTAAATGTACATTAAAAAATCTAATATATATTAACATGAATGAGTGAGCAACGAAGAAGAAGAAGAAGAAGAAGAAATAAAAAAGATCGTACGTTGTCTTTGAGACGCACACGTACGCGAAAAAGATAAATTCTTTTTTCCTTCAAATTCGAGGATTTTTGCATATATATAATTATGAAAGCAAGGAACTTGATAGAACAGTATAGTATTTTCGGAGGAATTCGTCCAACATGTCTCTTCATCACAGACATTTTTATTGATTTTTCATCCGAGATTTCCATACATTTATACTTTTAAAATTCACCCTAACTAAGTAAATCTTCGCAATATTCCTCTACTCCACTTACACACATTACACATTCTCACATCCCAAAAATAATCTCGACAACGAGCTCTTTCATCTTCCCAAAGCGAACCACGATACCCATCTCTAATTAAGCAACCCACACATTGCCAAATAACTCTCCGATCGTCCAATTCACCGCGGCTTTTATTTCACTCGAGTATATACCTAAGTAAACGAGTATAACAAGCGGAACGGAACACAGCGGAAGAAGTCGGGTAACGAAACGAAACGTCGTCGTCGCAGCGTCGATGAAAAGGTAAGATTTCGCTCGCGCAGACGCGCATTCGAAATTTCCGCAGTGTGCGCTATGTGATGATGTTGAAATCCTATGACACGGCGTGCGGACGAGAGGACAAACAAAACGACGCTTAAGGCATGTTGTTGCACAAATCTTCCTTTGTGTATAAACTCGGTGAGTTTCCACGTGCCACGGTGTATAGTCCAGTTCGACGATTGTTCGCGTCGTGAGGTGATTTCGACTGCCAGAGGCGGACGCTTTTGTCTGTTCCGAAATTGCGGAAAGAAGGTTGTTTCGTTGGCTGGCTGCGTTTCACTATATCTGCGGGTAATGGATTCTTTTTGTCGGAGGTTCGATTGGTGATACGAAGAAAGAAAGCGGCGTTCTGCATTCTGATGAGTGGATGATGATGACTCGTGGGTTGTATAGTTTGTCGATGAATATTAATTTTTTTTTATTGAAACAATAAGATTTAAATCTCATGTTAAGTGACAAAAGAATATTTCTTATTTCTGTAGCTTTGAGGCGTAACCAGATAAGTCAACTTTTTGAGTTTGCAAGAAAAACGATACTTGACTAGTCAATTGATATATTCAAAACATATATCTATTTTCTGCTGCGTTAAAACGAATAAGAACTCAAAAAAGTATGGATTTTTCTGGTTATGCTGGGAACAGTGAACTTATCTAATAGTGCTATTCTTGTTTATTTTCGAGCAGGTTCTTTAATTTAATTATGAAACAGGTCAATAAATTACAACAGTAACAATTGCCACAACAAGAAATATCTATTTCTCTATGACATTTATATTTTTACGACCATTTGTATTGTATTTGTATTGTACTGATATTGTAAAATTTTAAAATGTATATAAATTAAAAGTGTATAGGAATTTTTAAAATAAAATAAATTATAACTATATGATAAACTAAAAAAATTATGAAATTATCTAATTACGTTTTATTGTAACTTTACGGCAGTATTTCTACTACTAATGAAAGTATTAAATGAAAAAGGCCTATTTGAAGATACAAAATCCGAGATTATCTCAATTTTCCAAAAATTAGCCTTATCTTCGGTTATACTTCGGAGCCACAGCTTCACCTTAGAATATTATCGATTATTGTTTTGAATACTTTATAAAAATATGACAAAAATACCTATACTTATATAGTCATACAGACATTTTACATCCACACATCACAAAGTGAAACATAATTTTTTTCTTTCTAAACTAAAAGTATACTTATTATCCTTATGTTGCAGACGGCAGTAGCACACTTAACTCATTAAATTCACATTCCAAAGTCAATTTCATATCCCCCCTCTCTCTCTCTCATGCTCGCCGTGGGCGTCCTCCTTTAATCACCTCGCGCAAGGAAAGTCCGCGACAAATTTGTCGAAAACAAAATTTGCATATATACATATATACACGCGAAACCCTATATACTTACCATCCACTATATAGCGATACGAGATCTTCAGTTATAACTCATCGCTTCGCACAACACACGCGCGACTATTATATACAGCGAAATCAAAAGTTTGCTCGCAGCCATATCACATATATATATGTATCCGTCCCGTTACAAACGATGTCTATCTTCTCCTTCCGATTTTTACTATCCATCATATCGTGCTCAGATCCTCGTCGTAATGGAAAACCACTCCGCGACGTGCGTCTAAATAACAAAGCGCGCACGCGCGCGTGAGTTCCTAAATACTCTTCTTCTTACTCGTGTTCCTGTCCCTCTTTGTCATTCAGTGTTTTGTCGTCGCGGGCTCAAGTCTATTAATTAATAACGTTTTTGAGGTATGGTTACGCAAGTGAATCCTAGAGAGGAACTTTCAAATCTAGCGTGTCACACTGAAATGTATCTGTATTAGTGACGCGCGAGCGTCAGGTATATATATATAATGACCGGTATAGGGTTTACGTTTGTATAAGTCTAATGGTACCACGTGTATGTGTGTATACATAGTTTTCGCGATTGCTTTCTTTTGTAATTTTAGAGAAAGTATAAATGGAGAAGAGAGAAAGAGAGACGTTTGGTAATTGATTCCTTTTCGTAATATAGAGGGTATATAGATTTATATGCTGTATACGTGCAATGTCGCACTTGAGTGATCGGATAATGATGCAGTGGAAAAAGTGGAGCTAGCTGTCGATCGGAGGAAGGAGGAAGACGAGTTTTAGTTGGGTGCTATATTACAGTGGTATGCTGGTTAGGTTATATTATAGTTGTCTTTAAAATGACTTCCTGCGTCAGTGAATAGTATTTGATTTTGTTCCTATAGGAAACGTAACGTTATATATTTGCTCGACAAATTCGTTGTCGCGGTGTAAGTGAAACTTTTTCCCGAGGAAAATATCTGTATTTATCTTTGAGAAAATAAGACGATAGGTATATATATTTTAAAAGTAAGACAGAGTTACGAAACCTAATTTGTGTCTTCTGATAGAAAAGAAACATTTTTTAAAACGACGTTATTTCGATTTAGAAACAAATATTTTTAATTTATAAGCGTGTGACATAGAACCATAATATAATGTTATCAAGTAAATCAAACAGAAAAAAAAAATTCCATTTATTCGGTGACTGTAAAATATTTCTTTTGTTATAATTTAAAGTGGAATCGGAACTTCTTATTTTACTATAAAATAAAGTAAATATTTTCATGTTAATTAAAATTTTTCCTACAACGAAATTGATTTCTCTGGTGTAAAACAGCTAAATTAGGTTTATTTTTTCGTGTACACGAATCTATTTGTATCATCAAGAAAACAAAAACATAATTCTTCCCAACCAAAACGTCATAAATATTCAAATTACAATTTTCACGACCTTTACCATTTACCACCGTACGCTCAAGTTCTCACACAATTACATCCTCGTGTATCTACAGAATCTCTCACCCTGAATCACCAAAACTATAAATTCTCATTATTTTACATATATACCGCACGAATTAATCGCTTGTGTACGCGCACGCAACAACGCTGCGTCTTAAAATCGCGCCATTAACGCGACATTGTCACACATAGTAGTAGGTATAACATATATATACACACGTGTGTGTGAAAACACAAATCTAATAAACCACATTGTTCGCGTAAAAGCGAGATAATCAAGAGACGTTGACGACGAAATATCGCGCGGTGTATGTGTGTGTGTATAGCGGCGCGCCTCGTTTTGTAATCCGGAACTCACGTGTCCGCGCGGATGTGATCGCACCGCGGGTGGTGGCGAACTTCATAAACAATAAACATTGTTCTCTAGTTGCTGCTGCAGGGGACAATGGTGCGAATATTCGATTGCGAATGGCGACGTTTGCATGCGCGGGGTCTGTTTTAAGCGTGGTTAAGAGCTACTGCTGTGTTGTTTTGGGAATCTGAATGTGCGGTGTGTATGCTGTATAGTGTTGCATTTGGTAGTTTCTTTTTTGGTGTTGTATAAGGTGTTCGAAATGTTTCGTGTGTTATATTAATGTACTTTTTGGAATAAGTCGTTATTTTAACGAAAGTTTTTATGCATGCGTGTAGGTGGAATTCTACGAATTAAAGTTTCCTCTAAAGTGATCGTTAAAACGACAAAAAACAGTTTAGAGGCACGTCTCTGAAATAATTATTTTTTTGTTTTACAAAACAAAGGGAACGCAAAAGATGACAAAAATAAACATTTTTCCGAATTCAGGAACATTCTTAAGATTTTCATTGTTTTTCCTCATTTTTTTGCGATTTACAAATGCACGTAACTTTACATGGAAGTGTCCAATTTTATCCATGTTTAACATAAATTGAAGCTCTACATATTCTTGTACTTTAATTACTTTCTTGTAAAAAATTCGTTGGCATTTTTGAAATCTTAATATTGGTTAATGGCTACGATTCGTTAATTTTCTCTATGTTAAATTTCTATGAGAAACATTGATTTGTCAATAAAAGGCTGTCATGAGATTGTTTTCTTTGGTTCCAAATTTTTCTTCACTTTTCTATGACCCATAGAACAATTAAGAAAAAAATTATTTCGGAAGGGTACTTCGTCGTTTTCACGACCACTTTAGGGAAAACTTTCCGTACAATTCCACATATACCTTTATTGCTCCAAGATAACAAAAATTTTTGTGTGTCGGATTGGGTTGGAATATCAGATGTGTCTGTTGAAAGAAAACTATAAGCTGCAGACACTTTTATGTTTCATTGTGAAAACATCGATTTAAAGTTTCTTAACCTTCGATAAAGAAATTTCTCTTAATTTCAATTCTGAATTGAAGAAAATTCAACAATTAAAGTTATTTCCATAATAATTTTACACAAAGGAGATAAAAATGCATTTATTTGCTACTCATCACGCAACGTCGAAACTTTCAATTTTCGAAAGCTCGTCGTTTTATACTACACACTCGATTTATCTCTTATTATTTTTATTAGGCACATTAGCGTCTTTAAATGTCTTCGTAAAATCAATTCTTATTCAATAAGTCTTGCGTATACGCCGTCCTCTATACGTATATGCTTATCTCTATGTTTTTATAAGATAATAGGAGGCTAAAAAAAGAACATTAATGATTTTTTCTATAGTAATTTAAAATAGGAGATTGACTGGATATATCTGTTTTCCTTTAACCTTAAAATATACAGGATTAATTTGTTTTTTACGTAACGAGGTGTAATCTAGTCTATAAAAATTCTACACGAATAAAATAATATTCCAAAGAAAAAAAAATAATATTACTAATACTATAAGCTTATTATAAGTATATAATCTTTAACAGCTGAGTAATAAATATCTATATGATCGCTTTTTTAAACCCAACACAACCTAATAAATTCAAATTCACAGCTCTCTTAATCTCCTTAGCTACTGACCAATAATATAAACATGCTTATCAGATTTTTTCCCCAACTTCGTCTGATCAAATGAATTAACATCAATCTCAACAAAAAAAATTTCTCAAAATATTCTTGTTTGTATATACACACTCATAACCATTCTAAAAACATCACCTCTCCTTCTTCAATTCAATACACACAGCATCCGTAGAACCATTATAAGGGATATCGAGCTCCAATCAGTCAGAACTGCGTGAAGCAACAATCGCGGCCGCTACGCGCAACCTACATCCCTTCAATAGAGAAACACCGCTTATAAATACACACACACATCGCTATAAACGTTTATTATTCGCTCTTTTCTATATACATAGATATAAAAGAAAAAAAGAAAATATATGGTCACCGATCGGGGTCTACGATATCCATATATATATATATAATCTCGGAGGGCTCGCGCGGAACTGTAAATTACTCGTTCTCTCGTCTCTTTATATATATAAACATATATTATATACACTTATATACATACGTATATATACGTATAAAACTTGAATTGCTAATCACGCTAATAATTGCATACACACACACGTCTGTAAGCTGACGCATGTACATATATACGAACGTCGCCGCGTGTATACACAGCTCAAGGATGCTCTGAATACTTTGGAAAGGGGGCGAAATTTTAGACGTTGTATTTAGGCATCGGTGCATCAGCGAAAAATAAACGCGCGCGTGTGTGTATATATATATATATTTTGGTGAAATTGCTCGCGGTGACAGCGAGACAATAGTAGAAAGCGATAGCGGTCGTTAAAATTTCTTTTTTAACGGCCTTGAGGTAGATATAGAAGAAAAGAAGAAGAAGATAGTTCGAGTAGGAGTATTAAGTGTTGCTATGCTGCGCAGGTGTCAGAGGTTAAAGGAAATATTATACGCACGTAAAAGCGTGCGAGGGTCGTTTTAAATTTAGAATTATGGACAGTTAAGCTGGAAAAGTGCGTAATGTATGTGTAATGGAGATTCCATTGTTATATTTTTTATAATGGTTTATGGTTATTGTTAGAGTTCCATTTAAGTGCAAAATAATGGGGTTGCATAGAGCAATAAGTGAACCGGGGGATCGGTTAAAATCAGCTTATAACTACTTAATCATGATCGTCATATTTAAATGAAGATATAAATCAATATTTATAGCCTGTGGAATTATATATATTACTCATTTCCTGTAATTCGCACGTCAACTGGTAGCAGTTTCATATACTGGTTATAATACTATATCATGCTATTGAAATATATACATACAACTTTACTATCGTTATACGATGTATACGCATCATTCAAACACTTAAATCAATCCAATCAACCGCGATCTGTATGACAGCTATATAAATTGTTTTTAAATGAAACCATCTTACTTACAAACCACTTACTTGCCCGCTACCTAATAAACCATCTAAAATCAAAATCACCTCGCTATCTACACACCTTAAAACCCGCAGCGAAATTCATTTTCCTCAACTCTCTCACTCTCTCTCTCTCTCACCGAAAAGTACCATTACACCCATAAGCGCGCAAAGAAACCAACGCGCGCGAGAGTTTCAATTACCATCAGCCGCCTATTATATACGTGGCGCGAAACTATCCCGCGCGCGCGCGCAGGGTAGAATCTTCTTCTGTTGCGGTCGTACTGCACTCGCCTCGCTCTTTCGTTTGCGGTCGAAAAGTAGAAAAAAAAACCCCGCAGAGAGTGAAGAAGTAGAGGAAAAAAAAACACAAAGAAAACATATAATACCAGTAGCAGTAGCGACATCGAAATCTCTCTCGTGACCCGACCTCGCCTCGAAAACCCAAGAGGTGAAATTAGGTCGTCGTCTAATATCCCGCAGTATATATATATACGCGGTGGGTATATATGATGTGAGTATATACTATACTAAATAAATAAACCGATCTCAGGGATAATTATACGAGGTAGGTCTCATCTCCATAGATCATTGTTTGTACGATGATAAGCGCGCGAATGTAAAGCAATGCAACATCCGTGACGAACTGCATATACCCATTGTATAACGTGTATAGTGTTCAACTCGTGCGCGCGTTCTTTCTTTCTTTTCTCTATTGAGGTTTTTTTTTTAGTTTTTTTTCTTTTTTTTTTCCTTTTTCTTCGTTTTTTCTTTTTAGAGAGTAATGAGATTGACACCGATAGCGAAGAGACGTATACAGGTGCACGCGCGCGTTTCTGTGTATCTATATATTTATTGGAAATAAAGGCTATTGATGGCTGCTGTTTATAAGTGTAATGTACTTGTATAAGCATGAGATGTGTGAGCTGTGTGATCTTAGAGAGGCGAGTTGAGTTATAAGAAAAGGTATAGGTAAGTGCGCTCTCGTGTGTGTATATTAATAGGCGATTTGTTTGTAGTAGATTCTAGAAATGTCAATTTTCATTTGACGTTTATATTGAGATAATTTATCGTTGTGTGATTTGATCACTATTTAAATTCTTTTTATGTTGTTAGGATCAAAACGTATAAAGATTAAAATCTTTATTTTATTATAGTTCTTATTTCAATTAATAATATTTCTTAAAGTTAAAGAAAACCTTGATTACATAAACATCAACGATTAATTTCAGGTTCACAATTAATCATACGCTATAATACATAAAAAATAAAATAAGACGACGGATATCAAATATGCATCTAACTTTAAATAGGGCACGAGCTGTATATATAGTAAAGGTACGATTTTCACACTCTTTTTATGACGCCGCGCGGATACGAGAGAGTCAAACCCACTACGCGTGAGAATCTGCTTCGAACAATGCTTGCTCGTCACTTTTTTTAATTAAAGAAACACGTGTAATGGAGTAAAATGACTGGTAAACGTATGCGGATCGCTGCTCGCGCACGCGGCTCCTGATGTATCCTTGCGAAACGCACGCCTTAATGTTCAGATAAACTTTATAGTGAGCATCAGTTGTTGTAATTCTCGAAATTAATATTATCGTCGGCCGTGAAATAACTTTGGTTCGTTTACCTTCATTGTTCTGTTTGTTTCGTTTTATTTGTATATCCAATTGTAAAACTGTGAAATTCGAGTCATATTTATATGGATACATATTAAATTTATGTAGATTTTTTTTTATTGGTCGTGAACCAAAAAGTGCTGTGTAACTATAACATATCTACTAGAAAATGTGATTAGCTTAAAAAATTTTATAAAACAAGGAGTTGGTTGAGTAGTATATATATACTTCCTTATAAGCTAGTTTGAAAAATGAAATTCCGAAAATCAATGAATTTGTATAATATTCTCCTTCCAACACCTTAAAATTAACACACGTAAATCTACATCGAACTACCCCAACTATAAAACAAAACAACCTCATCCTGAAACCTTATCCCTTATACAAGAAAAACCCTTGTAAATCATTTATATATACATATAAGCACACACATAGCTCCGCAACGATCGTCCGAATAATAAAGTAAAAAAAAAACAGAAAATCATGATTATTATCATCATCATCGAGTGCATCGTCGACGCGAGCCTTGAAGTCATCCTACAGCTCGCGTGCACACACGCGAGGTCGGCAAACTGGTCGCTCGTTCGATGACTGACTGACGTCATTAAAATTTTTAATCGTTCAACGTATATGCGCGCACCTGTAGACGTCTTCCGGCCGTCACACTGTTTGGATTGTAATTTTTGCGAAGGTTTTTGGAAAGAATTAGGTGCTTTCATGAATGAACAAGGTTTTGTTAGTTTTTGACAGTCACGTATAGTTGGTATATAGAATATTGGCATTGGTCTATAATGACGATTAAGTATTTTAGGTGGTTATGAAATAGTTTAGACGATGTGAGAGTTCGTTTTAGCATTTTTGTGATGATTTAAGTGATAAATTATTGTTGTGATAGCTTGTCAAACAGTCAATAAATTTTTAAGGACTTTATTGGTTTCTTGTGCATATAATTTTGGTGAAAGTTAATAAGTGATCGATATCTTTATTTAATCTTAAAACTTATAATAATTATATATTTTTCAAAATAATATCGATAAAACATTATCATATTTTCAACAAAAAATTTACATATACTATTATATAGTTTTCAAAATATTTTGAGTTATTTATAGCTATCTCTAATATTCGCTATGATAATATTTCAACATATGAATATAAATCATATACGGTGTAATTTTATTTTAATCACAGATAAACGTGTATAGCTTCAAATGTGCATTAATTTTGAAAATTCCCAAGGCGATCGTTGTCCTCTTTTTTTCGCATAAGTAATTATCTTTTTTTTATAATATATTTTAACTCGTCCTCAATGATATCGAACGAATCAAGATATCGTCAGCATATGTTCACCTTGCAAATTGATCATTTTTTTTTTCTTATACTTTCCACTTGCAAAATGAATTTTTCAAAATTCCTCTAAGGCGTTTTTTATATATACTTATGAAATATTACTTAACAACCCCAATCGCTATTATAATTTTTATTCGAAATATCTTGCGCACTATACTTCTTCAAACCTATAATTATCCTCTTAGATTTGACTTTGACAACCGGTCCGATGATAAAATATATCCTTTAATGAACCTATACTAAAATTCAGTATAGCCAATCGCGTATACAAATGCATAATATTCAAGTATATATAATAATACTTGCATGTATAACCAATGTTTTTACGACAATTTTCTTCAAATAATATAGCTATTTAATATAACTGCTTTTAAAGAAAAACCCTTTTACAACCAACTTTCCACCAACCACTATACTACATAAACAACACACTAAAAGAAGCGTAGCTCAAATTTACAAAACCCTAATGTACATATACACCTTAAATCGCGTGCACACTTATCCTACAACCAACACCACCTTCATCATCATCGTCATCATCACCATCATCACGACATGTTTACGTACACCATGTATATATAGGACCAAGGTCCCGAAAATTTCGCCACCACGCGATCATCTACTATATACGTGGTGCACGACGCGTATACACACACATATATATATATATATTCGTTTACGATATCGATCAACGCTGTAAATTAGAGTTGGAAAATTTCTGTTTAATTATTGACGAGAGTAGACGGGGGAGGAAAGATACACGCCGGGCGCTGCAAACTTCGGCAGAAAGTTTAACGCGCTGTATATATCTGTGGCTCCGAGTCATAACGACATAAGTCCATTTTTTTGAAAATCGGAAAAACCTTGGATTTTGTATCTTTAAATGGATCTTTTTCATTTAAAACTGTTAGTAGTAACTAAAATATTGCCCTAAAGCTACGATATTCGGAAAACGTAACAATATAAGTCCATTTTTCAAATTTAGTGCGCGGCATGACAATATAAGTCTAGCACTGATTTATTTTATCCAACCTTATTGAATATAAAAATTATTTTTATATAAAATATATACAATAACTATATAAAATTTATAATTTTACAAACTTTAAGGGCATAAACGTGAGAATTTTGAAAGTTATAGTTCATAACACCTTTTCTTTTACGAAATGAAGAAAATGTTTTTTAATTTATCGCGAATTCAAGTTGTATTCAAGTTGTATTATTTTTAACATAATTATTCGTTGATTGTTAATTTTGATCCGAATTCATAATTAAATAAACGAAAATGATCGAAAAATAAACGAGAACAGGACTATTAGATAAGTCCAAGTTTCCGGCATAACGACATAACTTCACACTTTTTTGAGTTTTCACGAAGGAGAAAATGCATAACCTGGTCATACCACTGTGTAAATATTTGTTTTAAATATGTTAATTGATTAGTATAGTATCGCGCCCTATCTCGTTTATTCCGATTTTACGAATAAGTTTGAACATTGAAACCCATTTTTCTCGAAAACTCCAAAAGTGGATTTATGTCGTTATGCTTCGGAGCCACAGATATTTTGTATACACATTGCACCGAACCAATGCTGAGTCAATATTAATAAGTCGCAGTTAGTAGCGCCGATTAATGATGAAAGTGAGCAAGATAATTAGTTGAAGGACAAATTTCAAGTATATATTATGATTTAATGGCAGTTTTGCGAAGTGCGCACATATATATTTTTGTTCTCTGGTTAACGCAGTTCGTCGCGCGTCTCTCATTTTAATCAGAAAAAAAAGACTGAACTTTAACTTAAGTTTTTTCACGTAGCTTGCGCATGCAAAAAAAAAGAAGAAAGATATGTATACTTATTGCTAAACAAGTTTGTGTACATACAATCGCCGTTGCACGAAAAGTTACAATGTTTTCTCTCTCTATATATATACACACACACGCGCGCGGGCATCAATCTTTCATCGTTGCACAAGCGTAACTTGTTAGTTGTTGTATAACCGAATAATACAATAAAATTTTTAAAAGCACGTAATACGCCTAGTATAGTATACCGATAACGATGTCGATGGTGTCACACACCGTCTAGGTGTAATAATATCCCAAAATCCAAAGGAAGAATCTCGTTAAATATGAAAGTGCGAGATTGTTGCGCGTACGTAACAATAATCGTCTGTATAGGCTACAATTAATTATCATCTTTGATTTCGTTGCTATATACGCTTGATTATATTGTTATATGCGAATGGAGATATTTGAGTGAGGTTCGCGCCGGATGTATCATAGGAAACGACGTATAGTAATGTCGATTGATTTTTATACCGAGTTATATAGGTGTTAACTTGTAATTTTATGGTCGAAGGGTCCGAGTGATTGCGATGTAGAGAAGGTGTATAATTAATTATAGTTTCTCTAAAACGTCGTGTATGTGTGTGATGTGCTGTGAAGTGAACCATTGATGTGTAAATTGACGTATATCTATAGTTATTTATTGCGCGTAATTAATGTAATTTTTTAATTAATGTATATATATTTGGTGCTGTTTAACAAATTTATGTTGTAAGACAGGTAAGTATTTCGTCAAAAGTAATGGTTTTTGACCACTGAATATATAAGGAAAATGCGAAGAACGACAAAAATTTGAAATATTTATGTCTGCGCGAAGCCGTTACATTAACTGCATTTTTACACCTTCTCTGCAGAGAAAAGTGTTAAAACTGTCGTAACATAAATTTTTATTCGTGCACATAAACTAAATGCGGTATATAAGCAAGTACATATATATATTAAACATTTTGAAATCAATTTAATAAACAATCTTAATTGAAAATCATTAGACTTCATAAAGAGTCAAAATCTATTAAAAACAAATCCGATAAGCTATATTCACCTATTTGCCTATAATATTGCACAGGTGTACGCTTAAGAGTCAGACCAATAATTACTCGGCAATAAATAGTAGCTGTAACGGTTAAGAAGTACAAAGTCGATCACGTGCAGTGTGTCTGTAGCTCAACAAAAAAGAAAAAAAAACAAGAAAAAGAAGAAATGCCGCGTGCGCGCGAAGATTCCTCCGGTCGAAATGATCCGTTTATGGGTGAGAAATGCTGGGGGTAGGTAGGTAGTGTATAGAAGTATATAGTTGCACCTTGAGCCAGATACCGCGTCGAGTAAAAGTAGCTAATCTTCTGCCGAGAGAATGCGCGTAGGCCGCAATATAACGCGACATAACGTATATATAATGTTAAAAAGCACGTGCGGATACAGTGCGACGCGATCGGCGCGCGTGTACTTTTTTTCTTTTTTTGCTTTGGGGTCAGAGTTGGTAATGGACGATTGAATTGCGAATTTGTAGTGCGGTAGAAAAAAGATTGGATAATGGAATTTGTAGTTGTTGAAGATGTCTCGTGTATTGGAATGATTGTATAGGTGTACGAAGGAATGAGGTTTTAGATGTATTAGGTTTGCGAAAAAAGGTAAATGTTTTGAGTTGAGGTTTAGGAGAAGCAAAATAAAATAATAGTATGAAAGGCAAGAGATGTGAAATATAAAAAATTAAGAGATGAATAAAGCAGCTAATTGGTAGAGAAGAGCGTATCTAAACAGAATGTGATAATGAAAATTTGTTAAAAAATTTGTTATAAAATTGAGGTATACTAAAAATTTAATAAAGTGTTAATATCAAGAGAACAATTGGAATAATTTAATAAAATCTAAAATAATACGCTATTCTGATGAAAAAATCAATGATTAATCAATGTAAAAGAAATCAAAATCAATATAAATTGTTTTGTAATTATATTCGTTTGCTTATCGCTATTTACTTATTAGTCAAACCCAAAACAAAGAATAAAAAAATGTTTATATGAAAAATATTATGTATAGGAGGTAAGTAAATAACGAACGAACTGCTTTTTACGTAAATAATGACAGTTTAATGACAACATAACGTGTACAATAATTATTATGACATCTTTTTTTTTCATTTCATAAAAGAATCTTTCACTCACTCATCCTCTTTCATCTGTCAATCTCTTGCATTCTTTTCTCTTTCTCTCTCTCTCTAATTTTTTTTAGCTTTTCCTTAGGTACAAAGTTCAGGACACCATCGGAGACGTCTTTCACCTTTTCCAAAGAAGTTTAGGACATCAGCCAAAAATAGCTTCCCAATTTCTCACACTTCTTCCTTCTCTGAATTTCCGCATACGCTACTACATCAGCAAGAGTATACGAGTCGCGAAATTATCTATTGCGTATTAATAACGTTCATATCTATATCGCGTCAGTCATGTTGCCGCTGTACCCGCAGCTTCTTCGCTTTTCGTCTACCTATTACGCACGTCTTTTGCATTTCGCTCGAATGTATATCTCGCTCTATTCTCAAAAATGTGTTTTCTTCCTCTCGTTTCTCCGCTTGAATCAGTAACGTAACTAAAACGCGCAAAGAGTAGCGTTCAATTCACTCTAATACAGGTTAAATCAATAAAACTTTTATAATATAACTATCCGCGTGCGGGAGCGCACTTCCTCTTTCTCTAGGTCAACTTCTCACATTCACGCATTGCACTTGACACATCGTAATGCTTCTTTTTTTTTTATTTTGCACGTGCACAAAATAACTGGTCAAACGCCGTGCAAGTACAAAAATTATCCACAAAATTATATCCATAAAATTGTCGCTCTCCCGCTCTTGCTTTACAATCTTAACGCATCAATTTTGAATTATAGAATTATTTACAGCAATCGCAGACCCAGGCTTTTCTAGAGTCATCCAGTCATATAGGTCGTTAATTTTTTTTTCCTTTATATTGATTCTTTCTATAAGACCTTTTTGAGTAATTTAGATTTAAAATGCTATCTTACTACAGTTCCGTTGGTTTGATAATGCATTAATAATTAATAGTTTCACGGCAAAAAGTGTCAGTTAGGATAAGTCTGACAAGACGCATCGTGTATTTTTCGTGTTTTCATTTATCATTAGTAAAAAACTAGAAAAGGCTTATTAGATTACTTATTTATCGAATTTCGTACAACGGCACCGGTACTTTTATCGCACTCGTGTGACATCAAAACACATTTGTCAAAGCTGGTGGTCGACAAAAGCAATTAAGAATCTTTAAAATTACAAACAAATCACAACAAGTCGATGCGCAGTATCATTTGATACAGCAGTTTTTACTCGATTCATGTTTATTTTACAGAAATCTTCAAATAATTTGCCGTTTATTCGTTTTTTTTCCTTGCACCTATTTTCACCTTTTATTATTATTTTAAGTAACTACAAAAGAAATTTGCTAAAAGTAATATAGTCTAACAAGAGAATTTCAGCCAATCGCTCTTAACACCCGATAAAACCGAAAAATATGGGAATGCAACGTATATAATATATGTGTATCAGCCTGACTCCGCTATCTTTCATCCCTACCCAGCACAAAATAAATGACGAATTAATCTCAAACGTCGCGCTAGTAAATGCTCCTCATCATCATCGCGAGCTGAGCGCGTCGCATCAAGGCGCGCGTGCACCCACGCTTCGTGTACTCGTGTTAGTGTATCCGTGTATTTGTATGCGCGTATGTATAATATATATATATGTCTATGGTCGCCGCCAGTGTAGCGCCATGCAGAGTCCTCTCATCAAAAATCCAAGATCTTTGGCTACGGCGTGTCTTCGTTTTCTTTCAACTCTTATCATTTAAATATATATATTTATATCTGTATGGTATAGCAATATCGTACAAGTCGAGTTTAGAGTACAGGGTGATGATTTCTCCTTGTTTTAGTCCTCGCGCGCGCAACGCCCAAGTAGCGTGCGCAGGCGCGTGTCCAGTTTTTTTTATCGCACTTTTTCTCGCCCCTGTTCGTTTTTTTTTCATACGCTTACATCAAGCGCTGGCCATTGGGAGAAGCGAACTGCATCGGTTGATTGTTCAGCTGACCAGCTGGCACTGTGACGAAGGATGTGGGGACAGCGGAGCCAGTCTGCCCTAGAAATCTATTTTAGCTAATTAGTAGTGGAGGGAATTTTTTATACTTGATATAAATCATTTAAAATAATAATCATAATCTAGTGTAACTAATTCTATAGGCATACGACGATTAAATATTTGAAACTACGTGACACACTTTGGTGCCTAGGTGAAAAATTAGTGATGAGTGACCTGTGCAGTAACAAATATCTGCAGGAATTCCACTTACTTTCAATACAATTAAAATGCGATCAAAACGCACATTTTTATAAATAGAAACAAAAAACAACAACTTCCAAAATGCCTTATGAAGATATTTTTACTTTTTAAATTATGTTTAAAATACAATATATGTGTACAATGTATAGAAAATTTTTTATTTGGAATGTGTCAACTCTGAAAATAACTAGAGCATACTACTACAATTAAAAATACTATACTAAAATAATTATAATAGCAACAAAAATGTTTATATTCGACAAATTACTCTTCTCTTATGTACAGAAAGTTTCCAGTTGATAAATTAGTACCTTTATACATTCTAGCATTTTCTAAGATACGCTAAAATAGAGATTTAAAAAACGACTTTATAAGTGGAAAATGTCTGTATGTACATTCAGTGAGTTAAAATTCTATCGTTTTATAATTAACAAAATTCTTTACATTTTTTTATTTTCTTTTATCATTATTATTTTTTTTTTATTTTAACTGGAATCGTAAAAAATGTCTTTTATAAAATTTTATTTAATAATATAACAATCAATAAAATATAAGAGATTGTTTTAAACTTTTTAACTTATCTAATCCAAGATAACAATTTTTTTTATATACTATAATTTTATGTATAAACTGCAATTATATAAATTATATGTAAACTTTGAAAAATTCATAAGAAATTTTTATTTCAATTACCCCAACTGCCCTGCATACTGAATGTTGTTTTGATTGGGTTGCTGAGAATCTTGACGTGCGTCAGATGGCATTTGTCGAAGTGCTGGTGGCATATGAAAATGATGAGGCAAACTTGTGTTTGGTAAATTCATATTAGGTAAACTTGTTGGCCCCTGTTGTGAGTTAATTAATTCTCCAGCTGGTGTCATATTTGCATTAAATCTTGGTTGTGGACCAACAGGCATTTGTGATTGTGGTCCAGATGGCATTCCATTAAACATCTAATGTTAAAAAATATTTATGCTATGTTAATCAGCAGTTTATATAGTTTAATAAATCTGTGTTGTTGGTATGAAATGTTCAAATAGTGTACATTATGGAGGGTACTCTGTACCAAGTTACACAGTCCAACATTTAATTTTACAAATTTTTTAATTAAATGCTTATATTTTCGAAATTATTAAAAGAAAAATACATTCTTTATAAATCATATAAGTATGCATCTATCTTCAATTAACCTTGAAAATATATAAAAAGAAAATTTGAAAACTCAAAAATCTCAGAAAGTATGTATTACATAAAATTACAGCTTCCCCGTAAATCAAACTAAAACTTTATCTATGAAAAATAAAAATAAATCTTATTTCTTCATTTTGGAAATATATATTAAATGATAAGTATTTGAATGGGACTTAGATGTGGGTGTCTAGGGCTCTGTCTATAGTGTGGACTATAGTGTGTATAACTTACGTGTGCTCCTTGCGGAGGCACTCCTTGGGGATGACCTGCTTGAGGATGTCCTTGTGGAGGCACACCATGTGGATGGCCTGCTTGTGGATGACCTGCTTGAGGATGTCCCTGTGGAGGTACACCATGAGGATGACTGACTTGTGGGTGACCTTGTGGAGGTACACCATGTGGGTGGCCAGCTTGGGGATGACCTTGTGGAGGCATTCCTTGAGGAGGTACTCCTTGTGGAAGTCCTGCCTGAGGATGTCCTTGTTGATGTGGGTATGGATAGACCATTTGTTGAGGAGGCATTTTTGGTAGGGTATAGCTTGATATGGCTGGCTCTCTCATCAACATATGATACAAATTCATTGCATCCACCAGATCAGAACTCAATTGAGTTAGCTGTGCATGTTGCTTATCAACCTTCTCCAATGCTGCATCTATTAGTGGTCCCATTTGGGTAACTTGTTCTATTATAAAAAACAAAAGTTTAATTTATTTATAGAGCTCTGTTTTTAAAACATTTAAAAATTTAAAAATGATTGTTACCTTCTAAATCGAGCATTTCCTGTGGATCAGTAGCATTAGATTGAGGGTCAGCTTCATGTAATAAATGTAGAAGTCTATCCATTTTTTGTTCATCTATTTCTAACTCTACAACTTCAGGCTCTTTCTTCACAGTCTTAACTTCTACTTCTTCCGAAAACTGAACAGACTTTTTGCTATTACTTTCCAATTCTAAAAAAGGTTAAACAATGTATTGAATTTTTACTTAAACAACTTTGGTTTCATAACTTTAAAAAAATTTCTGCTTACTCGTGCACTGTTCCGGGTCAACAGTTAAATCGGCCGTGACGAAATTAGAAGGAAATAAGCCTTCACCTCGTTGGTTACTACCTTTCCACCAATTAGGATCAGAATCATCTAAGATATGAACTAAAAATACAATAATAAGTTATTATCTAATTTTTTTGTATCATTTACTGATTATGTACAATCACTTTTTAGGAGGGTACTTCTTAAATAATCTTATATAAATATACTGTTATAAAAGTCACTTACTTATTTCTCCTGCTGTAAACGTCAATTCATTGTCCTCTACAGCTTCAAAATCGTAAAGAGCTTTAACTTTTCTTCCTTCTGAATTACTAGTAGTAGCAGCAGCCATTGCTGAACTCATACTTGGATATAAACTAGTTGTTTTCTTGGAAGATGGTGAACTATGTGACATGGTTGATTGTTTGCTATTTTCTTTCAGTGATAATTCAATAGCTGGAAAGAGTTTATAATAAAAGTTAGTCAATTTATATAACAATATAATTTAACAGGTTTCTACAATATTTATATATACTTTCAATTCTTGAAGCAAAATAATTTTTTGAATTTTGAAACAAGAAAAGAATTATCATCTTTAACTATTTTTTTATAACAATTAAAACAGAAAAATTAAAACAAGTTATAGTATCATGCTGCACCAAGTCTATTAATAATTTTTAATAAACTTCATTACCTTTGGCTATTTCTTCTTCTTCTTGGGCACTAGTAACAACGTTTGGATCTTTACAAAGAGCATGAGATGTCTTTTTCTGTAAGTTATAAAGATTTTAAGAATTAATGATATTATAGGTTTATTTTAAAGTAAAAATATATAAAATACTTTAATGAAATTTATTTATTAGGATATTAATTGTCTTACCGGCTCAGAGGTTGTTGTAAAGTCGTGTGCTTCAGTTTTTAGTTTATGATATAGACTTGGAATCAAATTTAGTTGAGGATCTGTGGCAAAATCACCTTCTGCCCAATTTTTCAAGAGAATTTTTAACTTATCATAAATTTTGGGATTTGGATGGTTGCGACTATTATTTATAAGTTTTATGAATTGGTTTTCAAATTCTCTCGATGCAATTTCCAGATGGAAAACTTTTCCGCAATTATTGGAGCAAGCATCTAATAACTGAAATAAAATAGAATAAAATATAAAATATGGCAAATATAATGTAGAAATGAATCGACTAATAATATATCAGAATTCATTTTGACATAAACATAAAACACATTTATTATAATTTTTATTACATATAATAAACATTAGTATTATATAAATAAGATATAAAACATATTAAAAAACTAAAAAATGAACTTGAACATCATGATAATTTACAGATCAATGCACTGTGAATCATCGTTTGAGCATGACTATAGTTACTGATTCTGATGCAACATTAACTAATCCATAAATTGTTTTGACTCTGCTTTTTCAATCGATTAACATAAAAAGTAGATCAAACTAATAACAGTAAAAAGTATAACTTACAGTTATGGCAAGTATCACAACATGAGGATCTGGGTTGTTCAGTCTCTTGATAATCGATCGAAGACAATCCTTAGCATTCTGAGGCGAACTACCCACTTTGTCACATATTTCCATAATCAGCGCCCAGTCTTCAGTGGTAATCTTGCTGCTGGTTGCCTTCTCTGAAACAACCAAATCAGCAAGTGCTTAGCATAACATGTAACCCAGCCATTTGCACACATACACAACACCACCCACAACATCATCGCGCACCCGTTGTAGCATCGCGGGGAACAATCGAGTACAATCTGGATATATCTATCCGCGAAACAAACTCTGGGGGTCGTCGTCCTTCCAACGGAAACGTAAAAACCACGTCGACAATTGTACAAGTTTGACAGGCCCTGCAGTTGGGCACGCGCGATATATATCGCGAAACAAACTCTCCCTCCCCCCGCGAGAAACAAAGGGAAACCCGAGCGTGCGTCGTCACATGCGTAAGTAATCTCACAAACACAAAGCGAACGACGAAAGAAAGAGAGAATGAGAAAGGTGCGAAAGAAGAACGGGATACGTGCGTGTATACGTATATACGTGTGGATGTGTGTGTGTATATATGTATGCGTGCATGCAGTATACAGCGTCCACCCTCGTACCGACGTCAGCGTCGAAGAGAGAGTTCGACCAGAGGCTCATCATCTTGCTTCAGTTGTATACTTCTGCGACGTGTATATATAATACGAGATCCCTATGTTGAGAATGAGCAGCTAAACGTAAGCAGCTCTCGAAAGGTTTCAAGACACAACTGTCACAGCGACTGGCCGAAGTTCGCTCGGCCGTTCTCGCGCATCCAGCTGATACTCGTCGCCCTGCTCGTAAACAGCGATCGGATGACTAATAACATTCTAATCGGCTGCAGCCGAAAGAGCCATCTTTCTCAGTTTTCTCTCGGCTCTCCTCGCGGAACTGCTACACTGCGCTCTGATGGGCTAGCGCTCGGCTTTGCCCACTGCGCGCTGCTGCTGCCCTCCTTGAATTTCCCTCCCCCCCCTCCTCCACCACCTCTTGTCCACTCGTCGCCGTACTCCACCCGCTCGCTTATATACGTATATATTTACTGAAAAATGATAGCGAGCTGTGTAAACTAATTAGGTAGGCGAGATAGCAGTTGACGGTCAACGAAAATGAATATAGGGAAAACTTTTTGTTTTCGCGGTTGTTATCGAATGATAAAGAAAATTGTTTTTAAATATTATAGGTTATATCTACTTGATTATATGTACTTGGAATTTTGAAGGATGTAGATTCAAGTAATGGGTTATGAGAACTAGGAAAATTTTAGTTTAGCGTTCAGATGTAGTCATGTAGATAACTTTTTCGTATTCCGACCGTCATTTTACGTCAGTTGACGTCATTTTTCATACGGAAAAGATCGTAGATGAAAGATGCTTATCTATCCGAGCCTCGCACGAGTCTCGTTATATCTCTGTCCGGATCTACAAAAGATGGGAAAATTTTTCGTTCAAAATCATTCGCGCTGCTGACGATGGCAAGAGCAAGACAAAATTATATCAGATGATTTAAGTTATTTCTTTGTCCATAATTTATTCATTTCTTTAGTCGACGAAATTTCAGGTATATGTTAACGTTCAATAATTGTATTATTATTTTAAACTTTTAATGGCACTAAATATAAGAATAGCTATGCAAAATATCTCAATACATTAGGTATTATACCTATAGATTTGTATACAATTTTTATCAAAAAGATTATAATAGTTCTTATCAAAATATGTAGCACTATCATATTACTAAAATAAGATAAAAATAATATTTGATTAAAAATATTCACTATATAAATTTTCTTAATAAATAGTTTTATTTTAAAAATTGTATGTAACCTTTTCATTTGTTTTAGTTATATATTTTCAAAATGGACAAAGCACAAAAGTTAAAACTAGTCAAGGATTCGGTTGTGAGTTACCCTGATTTTCCAAAACCTGGAATTTTATTCCGGTAATTATGGTTTTATTAATAAAACTCTCTTCCTATAAGTTATTTAATAAGAATTACTTTTTCAGAGATATATTTGGTATCTTTAAAAATGTGGCAGCTATGCAAGCAATGAAAGATCTTCTAGTAGAGCATGTAGCTTTATTAGATATTGACTGCATTGTAGGCTTGGATTCAAGGGGATTCCTGCTGGGTCCAGTGATTAGCTTGGAATTGGCCAAGCCATTCATTCCTATAAGGAAAAAAGGAAAACTTCCAGGAAAAGTTTATCAGCAGAACTACACTCTGGAATATGGAGAGGTTGTTATGACTGTCTCCTTGATTCCACTTTAACAGAAATAACTTGAGTCATCTATGTTTATTTTTAGACCTTTGATACTTTAATTTCTTACAATTCTTTTCATTTGATGAACTTTACAATTTTTATTTTGAATAGAAAATTTAAATATAAAAAATAATTTTAGGATACACTTGAACTTCAAGCTGACAGTGTGTGTGGAAAAAAGAAAGCACTTATTGTGGATGACTTACTAGCTACTGGAGGTAAACATTAATTTTAATATTTAAAAAAATGCATATATTCAAAATCAGATTAGTTTTATTAAAAATTAAACTTTTTCCAGGATCCATGTCAGCTGCAGAGAAATTGTTAAGAGCAGCAGGAGTATCAATAGTAGAATGTCTGGTTATAATGGAATTGACATCTTTAAATGGACGTACTAAAATTCAAACTCCAGTACATTCCTTGTTGCAATATGATTAACACAATATTTTATACAGTTTTGTAAATTGACCAAGATTTCTAACAACGAATTTTATATAACAATAAGAAATTTTCCAAGTGATAATTTTCAAAGATTTATATTTTTTTATTAATTGTATATAAATATTATAAAAATATAAATTTTAATACATCAATTATACAACTGTGAAAACTTAGTTCGACTAGATTATTTTTAGTAAATCTATATACAAATATTAGTACAATTATTTTATTCTGGATTTTGTCCTTGAAGAACTATGCAAGGTTGCCAATAAATGTTGCACTTCAAATTCCAATCTTTCTACTTGTTCTTGAAGGAGTTTACAATTTTTATGTTTACTTTTTCTCCTCTTTTGAGAAGTTAATGGATAATTATGTTGGTGACTGTGAAAACCTAGATTGCTCCATTTTATTACATCATTTAAATATCTACTAGGATCTAAATCTTCTGTTTCTTTTCTAGCATATTCTAATAGCCTCTCATCTTCATGCATTTGTTTTTCATAGCACCTTCGAAGTTCTGTAAGACAAGAAATTTAATTATAGAGCATTTTACATAAATTATAGATTTATAAATAGAACTTGATATGATTTTTACCATTTAATCTCATTTCATGAATATTTTTTACAAAATGTTCACTTTCTGTCTTTAATCTTTTTTCTTCTAAAAGTTCCATTGCATGTAACTGAAAACCTCGCAAACGGCGCTCTTTTTCTTTAAGTTTTTTTAAATTCAAGCTTCTTAATTCATCTGTTAAATATGTTGGAAATTCATATTGTAAAAATGGTGGATATGGTCCCTTTGTTGGTATTGTTTCAATATCATTTCTAAAAATAATAGAATATTAAATTGAATTAAAAATATATTTTTAAACTCTGTAATTCAACCTTAAAATCTTACTTCAAGTATCTATGAGGATGAATTCGATGAGGTGTATCACAGTCTAATTTACGAGCTAGTTTCAATATATTTTTGACTGAAACATGTCCTTGAGTTTGATAAAACAATTGAAAATCCTCTAAAGTTTGTAATTTTGTAGTAATGGTTTTGCGATACAAAATATTATAAGCAACTGCACACATTAAAAGAAACCAAGGTTTCCGAAGAGAAAGCATATGATCCCACAGAATCAGCCAATCATTTGTTGTCAATACTTCACTAAACACCGTTTGTAACATTGGCCATGCATAAGTAGTTGATGTAACACCTTTCTCACAAAAATAATTAAAAAGTGGTGGATCAGCTTCTAGTAAAATATTCTCTACCATGCCTAATACATTGAGTGGTGGCAAGGGATGATATTCAAACCATTTTTGGCAATAATTTTGTAGAATGAACAAACATGATTCAAATCCAAGCACTGGATTTTTCTGCAAAAAATAATTTCCATGAATTAAAAAATTAAAAATTTGACATATTACAATGTTCATAATTGCAATAAGAATAATGTTTACCTGAAAAACATTTACAAAAGGCACAACTAATTTTGGTAGAAAAGAACATTCTTTAAGAACTGGACACCAATGAAGTAAACAACTTAATATTGATCCTAATAGAGTACCTTTGTATTTATCTTGTAAAGGATGATTTTTTAACAAATCAAATATTGCTTCATGTGTGGCTTTATTTGACAATTCAATATAAGCCTTTTTATTATTTGGTAATTCCATAATTGTTGTCCAAATTAATTTTCTATACTTTTCAGGATATTCTCCAAACTCTTTTAATATAGGTAATAATCTTTGTAATTTTAATTCTTCTTTAATAGAATTACGAACACATTTTAAATGATCTTCAGCTTTATGAAAATGTATTTTTTTCTGTTCTCTTACTTTTTCTGTACTTGAGCTAAGCTTTACTTTTAATATTTTGTCCAAAAGAGTAAGATCTAGAAAACCATGTTTACTAATATATACAAGATAATGTCCTTTTGGGGAAACAATTATTTTTTTCATTCCATTTTCTAATTCACAACAATTTTCAATAATACTAGATGTAGCTAAACTTATCAATTTTAATGTACAATCTGATGTTAAAACTGCCATAATTGAATTTGCTCCTCCATCAAGTGGTAATGGAATCATTGATAATTGTCTTCCACCATTGAAATTTTCATGGAATTCCATGCTTTTTAGCAATTCCCATCTTGATGTATTAAATATTAAAATTTTATTTTGTAATCCGCATACTACCATTGCTCTGCCATCTTTTGTGAATTCAAAATCTTTTATATTCTTTAATCCGTGTTTTTGTACATCAATTCTTTCATCTTTGTCAAACTGTTGAAACATCCAACATTGAATTATATTTGTTTGATACAAAACAGCAACAATTCCTAAACTTGAGAACACTGCTTTTTTAACTAGAATATTCTTAGTATTTAGACGTAACTGATGAGCTTTGCAGTATGACTTTACATGCCAGATTATAACTTCTTTATTAGATGATGTCAAACAGTAGTCCTTATAAAATGATATGTAAGTAGGAGGTGCTGTGTGACCAGTTAATAAACAAAAATCATTTATAGAATTCAGCCTGAGTACTTTAATGTTAGTTGAACTTAAACCAATCAACAGTTCATTTCTATCATTAGGATTAAATGTCAAAAATGTACTTAAACCTACACTGCCTAGTCTTCTATAAGCTGGAGTACTAGACAGATCAATAAAATAAGCAATGCCATTATTGTCAATCGCAACAAGTGCTTCGTCTTTATTGTCAAAGGCACATTGTGAAAAATTAATTGTCGTTGGACAGTGACAGCTACCATATGCCGATTCAACTCTGAACCTGTAATGATTTAGACAGGTGCCCTTTTCCAAATTCGTCCACTTTTCCTGAGTCATCATTGTGAGCACAACTGGTTGGTAGAGAAAGTAGAAAGTATCATATATTTTGCCTGGAGCACTTTGGATTCAGTAATATTTTCAAAACGGCTCTTCTCAGTTTAAATCCCATTTGAATTTGTAGCATATTTACATTACCACGGGACAACAACATCAATAATAACACACTCGCATAAACAAACACTTTGCAACGACACCTAAGGCAGTTTTGAAGTGAGACGCGTTTTCTATTCCGGCAACGGGGTTGCCATTTCCGCTACGTGCGCCGCATGTAGATGATTGAGGAAGCGAGGTTAAGCGATTGTTCGACGGTAATATGGCAACGCTGCAATCCACTCTTGAACCAATAGCAACGTACCACTGAAGGTCCGTTTCGATTTGTCCATACGACGGCACCTATCTTGCTACAATTCATGTATATATATATCTATATATATTTTCGCACTCTCGTTGCGCGCACTTGAAAAGAAGGCTGATATGCGGATTTAGTGTAATGTTTTGTTCCGTACACACCAGACGATAGAGTTTTCTAGTTTTGTACCTCTACTGGTCCCTGCTTAACTTACCTTGGCCATTGTTTTATTTTTCCTGTTCATCGTCGACCCCCGGGTCATTCAATCTCTATAAAATGGTAAGTAAAATATTTTAAAATTTATACTTTTTGTTTTTCGCACTTCTAGGTTAAGCTGTACCATACTTTGAGCATGGCGTTTATGACGTACTTATACCGTATGATACTCTAACATATACAAAGTATTTCATAATATTGTTTAAGATGGGTTGGCAATACTTAGAAATGAGAAAGATTTTGAAAACCTAACCTTCAAAATTATTAAGATTTTGAAAAATTGCTGATAACATCTATTTTTAAATTGTTCATTGTAAATATTGACCTTTATTTATAATTTTCCAGTCTGTGGCCGAGTTTTTAAATGGACTACCTTCAATTAATGAAAAGAATTTTGCTAATTTTCATACCGACAATGGGAACAGAACCTGTGTAAAAAGACCATCAGTGTATCTTCCGACAAAAGATTATCCATCTGAGCAAGGTAACATTTGTAAATTTTCTTTCCATTGATCCATAAATAATTTCAACATTTGAATTTTATTTCATATTCATATTACTCAATTAATATCAAGAATATAAGATGAAATTTTGTATTAAGAGTAGATAAAAACACCTGTTGAAACTCTTATTTCTTTTAAAAATCTTTCAGAACTACTGTTGCTCAAAATATAAAATAATTTTATAGGTTAATCTGTATATTTAAAACAGTTAGTAAAATCATTTTTCACTTGTATATCAATAATTGTCAGTGAAAACGACAAACAAAGCAAGACATGCATTCTCTTAACTTTTCATTAAATTAAGTTTTGTGGGCATTCCCATAGTTTTTTTTATCTTACAAGTCTTAAACTTTACTGTAATCTGTATAAAACTATATGTTTCATCAAATGTTTTGTTATGTTGCTAATAAATATTTAATTTTCTAACTATCCTCATTTTTAAATAAACTCGATGTTAATTATTGATATTAATGTAATAAAATAGTAATTATTTGTTTATGGAAAAATACTTAACAAATTAAATATATTTTTTGCAGTTATCGTGACAGAAAAAACAACTATTGTTTTAAGGTACCTCCACCAAAGATGGGACAAAAAGGTATATTTCTTGAATCTAGTTATTTATAAATATTTGTATTTTAATTAAAAAAAGTTTATTAAATAAAAATTTAATTTTATTTTAGAACGCTGAAAGGAAACGAGACCTGTTAATGGTTAATGGAGATTCACCAGAAGAGTCTCGCAGTAAAAGAGCTCGATTGGATCTCAATAATACTTTATAAGTATTTTTAGTCATTTCTATGAATCATATTTTATGATTATGGATACAAAATAAGTTCATCAGAAGCACAATTGTATAAAAACGAATGTTAACAATTTGTATCCTCTGAAGGCATTTTTTTGGAAAATTTTTGTACTCTTCATTTTTAAATACTGACTTACTCAGGTATTTCTGTCCGATACTTCTATATTCTGGAAAACTGCTTTCTTTTTGTACAATACTTAAATTATAGCTCAATCATACATATTGCAATTAAGTTTAAAATTAAGTTTACTTATTATTGAACTTGAGAAATTTTATTCATTACATTGTGGATAAATTTCATTTAATGATTATGTATTAAATGAAATTAATATGTTAATGTATTAAGATAAAAAGGTGATAAAATTACTTTACTAAATTTGCTTATGATTTAACCTTTATTCATGAATTAGTATTTTCATATAAAAAAAAAAAAAACAAATGCACAATCCTTATTCAGTTTTATTATCATATAAGTTTATTTCAGTCAAAAATGGCAGAGTCAGTGTTAACATTTACAGATTTCATGTAGAAAAAGAGGAACTCTTATTCCGCTTATTATAGGTAGTTACTTAAAAATTAGTATCAAAATTGATTATAAGCGGTAGAACAGACGTAAATGTGTCAGTTTTAAAAGTCCATTGCTGCGAGCCACATACAATTATCTGAAACAAAAAATTATTAATATGAGAGAATGTTAATTTTTTTTTAATATTATATAATATGATAAGACGATTTTTAATTTTATTTAAACAATTTTGAAAACCGATACGATTAAACTTATCTACATATATACCGAAACTCAATGTATACCTGTTTATCGTAGTAGGCGTTTCTTTTCTTTTACTAGTATTCTGTGACACAATGGCTGCTGCAACAACAATCAATGAAACATGTTTGTTAATTTAATTTTAAGTACATAAATAAATGTGCATTGAAACTTAAGTGAAAAAAATCTATGTACTTTTTATTGCCTTCTTTCCATCAGACGGCCGTCTCATCTTGCTACCGCATATGAGATCGTTTATGAGCCGAGGCCCTTTGACTTCCTTCGACTTTGTCGGCTTAGAGAGCTTTTCGTTTTTCATATTGAAAACTGCCGTCTGGTACACCACTTCCACTGGTTTCTTCGTTCTGAAACATTTTTGTTTTTTCTTTACTTTGTTATAAAATAATTTCGTAATTTAACTTATATATATATGTAACACCAATGTAGTTTCGAAATTTTGTTATTCTATACCGTTAAAAAAAAAAACAAGAAAAATAAACAAGATTTCTCATTATTAAATAATTCAATACCTCAACGATCCACCACCGTTCCTCTCCGAATTGACACTCGACATCGTGCCTTTATGATCCTTCATCGCTGGATCAACCTTCGAACTACTACTCCTTCGTCTCGACTCATTACTCCTAGTCGTACCATCCTGTCTTACATCCTTATACCTCTTCACCGAATTATCACGCGAGCCATTCGTTCGGGAGCTTATGCCATTCGTACGCTTAATCTCTCCGTTATCTACCGAGTGCGACGAAGCTTTCGACAAGGTTGACATTGGTGTGATCGACCTGGAACTTGTCACTTTCTCTGGTTTGCCTACACTCGATCCATTGCTTAATTTTGCCGATACTTTTTTATGTCTTCTATCATACGAATCGTTACTCATCGTCCTCTCGGTATGTACGCTCGACGATCGTTTCTTCACCGGCACCTTATCCTTAACAAGTTTCTTCTCTTTTATCACTACCAGCGGCTTACTACCGACGACCTGGAAATTTTCATAGACAGGCGTTCCGTCACTACTCAACGCGTCGAAGATGTTCTCGTACGTTGGCGCCTCGTCAGCCGTTGTTCCGTTAACGGTATCACAGTGGTCTTTGGCTTCGAGACCGATGCCTTCGTCCTCCAACATCGTCGGTGGACTCTTCTCTCGTATATTGTTATCGATTGTTCGAGGTTTGGGTATTGGGGTAACGATCGGTGTGTGATCGTTTTCCACTCTTGCGAGCATCGGTTTGTGCGTTGTAACGATTTTTAGAAGGACTTGGTTACTGTCCGGATCCTTGGCTAGCACCGGAGTTTTCTGAACGAGTTTGTCGGTTGATACTGGCTCGATTGCGCGTTGAATCGTTGAGATGTGGTTCGTCGTTGCGAAAGCATTACTCGGCTTCTCTGAAACTAATATAAATATGTTAGAACGAAGGAAACATTGTCATTTTTTCATTATGTGATACAGAAGCAATTTTTTTTCGCATCGATTGTAATTGATTTTATGCTTTTTTTTTTGTAAAGAGTTAAAAACTTGTCTTTTAATGATTAAAAATGTTTTTTTATATCGTTATTTGATGAAACTTATTTTTTCTTCTATTACTTCGATCTTTATACATCTTACAAGCTAATTGATGAATATATAGTGATCGAATAACAATGAGATGAACGTGTACATGTATATATATATGACACAATGAATGAGATTTCAAAAAAAAAAGGACAAGAACTGTCGCTCGAATTCCTTTTGCGAACAATCATTATACGCGCCTATTATTTTTATATATTACAGTATAGTATATATATAAGCGAGTTTGTATGTGTATCCTATACCCGTCAACATTCGCGATTCATCTAAAATCCTGCGTCCCTCGCCATCCTCGCTTCTATCGTCCTCGGAGCTACCAGCGGATTTCAGTTGTAGCGACCACATCTGCGACGCTCCTCTACTTCTATCCTCGTCCATCATCAGACCATCGCTTGGATCACTGCTGTACAACGTCGACAGTAATTCTCTTAAAGTAAGCGAACCGTCATTGCTCGTTGCCGTCTTCCCAATACTCATCACAAGCTTTACTGACTTGAGATTCGTAAACGGATTGTTTTGCAATATACGTGGATGATGGCTTATCACTGGCGGTAGGTGAACAGTGATTTTGGTAGTACGACTGACACAGTTCTCCTCGTCGTCGTCGTCGTCACTGGCCAATGTGTTCAAGCCTCGATTCGTCGATGCGAATTGTAGCCGAATCCCCTTGGCTCTCATCTTTCCTGTAAGTAGTTTTTGAGGGGGTTTGTTTTTTTTTGCGGTTCGATCTGCACTGTCGTCGTTGTATATATAGTATAGCTGCGGTTTCCGAAGGTTCTATTTTTATATATATATATAATATTGCGATTTATCGAGCTCTACTCATGCAGACTGTTATATATAGGATATAATATGCGATCAACTGGTTTGTTTATAATATACGAAGAGAGCAATATACCTGATTTATATATAATACATGTATATGGTACACATATAATACGACGTAGCTTTATTGAGGGTAAACGATAATAATATGTAAAACTACGCTGGACGTGTTATGTGGTATGTTGAGGGAAGTCGATGTTTACAAAGATGCATGGCGAATTGGTTTTAGTTTCTTTTTTTTTTGGTTGAATTATATTTATAGCGTTGAAAGGTCATAATGTGTACATATGTGAGTATAGTATACTTTGAGCTTCGATTTTTCATGCAATTGAAACAATGGTGAAATCTAATTTACATTAGGGCCTTTTAACGTTGGAATATTTCAACCATATTAGTGTTGCACAATCTCCTCTTTAGTCACGCATTATAAAAAAAGAGAAACTTCATATATAGCGATCCAGAAATCTGCGAGGATATTATAGCTATAACACAGATATCTCATCGCGGATTTATGAATTGCATATATAAGTTTCTCTTCTCTTTTATGATACAGTAGTTAATCGTTTTAATTAATAAACATATATCCAGCAATATATATACACATAGATATATTTTTAACGCAAATGGCATTAGTGCTGCAAAATTACGGAACGATGCTAATAATGATTAATAATATATGTTGACGAGTTGTTAAATAAAAATTATTATGTTTGCTTCACGTGTGTCATCTGATTAGTTATTTTTATCATAATATTCTTTCAGTATTATACCAAATTCAATCGTATTTATAAAGCTAATTATTCAACACATCAGATGACACACATAATCACCGTATAACAAAGCTGAAATCGCCACCGCAACAACCATACCTTCGGCAACTTTCGGCACGACGCTGCTACTGTTGCCATTGCTGCTCTCATCGCTAAGGAAATTCACAGTTGTCGTGTGAGTCCCTCTGTACTTTCCACCAACTCCGTTCGACTCTCCAACTTTCTCCATCCCTCCTGTATCCGTATACGAGTTATCCTTTTCCTTCGTCCCATCATCTCTGACCTTTTCTATCGTATCCCATCTATCTTTCTTCCCATCCACTTCACCACCATTCTCGTAGCTCTTGCCAACATCCTCAACACATGTAATACCGTCGTTCAATAATCCTGCAGTCTTCTTACCATCTTGAGGCAGTTTGCCTTGACCCCCGAATATATACTTTTCGTACGAGGTGTCGCCAAAGTGCACCAGAGGCATGTTACTCTTCTATAAAATAATCAAACAGATGTATAAACACCATATATATGTATGTATAAGGTATTAATTATAATAAAGGAAATTAGTGAAAACTTGTGAATATGTATAACTAGGACATGCGAAGAAGTAGAGTATATAGCGTGGAAATTGGATTAAACGCGTGAGTTGTACCAGAACGCGGTGTACCGTTTGCCTTTTGTTCATTGCGGCTATGTACGAGCGTTTTTCCGTTAATTTAATAGCGACGATTAAGGAGCGAGAGTAAACGCGGGAAGGTAAGAGAAAGAGGGAGAGCGATTAACGTTTTTCTGAGTCATAAGCGTTTCCGGAATGATGATTCGAGTGTCGTTTGTGAGCGGTAAAAAAGTTTTCTTCGTCCCTCTCACCTGTGATTATTGGCTTAACGGAAAAATTTATGTAGCCGGTAAGAGTGTTCCAGTTTAAGTTACCGTATACTCACTGTGCGGTTTAATAATTAGATTGAAAGCATTTAGAAATTTATGTATATAAGCTTATAAAGATAACTGTCTACACGAACTGAAATTGTTGGTAACTATAACGCTTGTTATAATTTTAATGCAATTCTTAATATCCGGCAACTTTAACAACAGACCTGGCCAACGAAACGTTGCAACAATCAAGTGGAAGTTTTTTCATTCGTCCCTTCCCATCGCCTCCGTCAGATCAATAATTATTTATATAATATTCGACCAATTTAACAACTCATTATTAACAATTGTCAAAAGGTAACAGTAGACGAGATTAAAATTAAAGAAATCGTTTCACAGTAACCCAAACCAAAATAAAAAAAAAACCTCACCTGAGCATTATTACCCGCCGCAGCACCAACGCTACTATTCCTCCTTCTCCTTCTAAACTTATTCGTAGGCGGTGGCTTCCCATCAGTCTCCACAATATTCACCTTCCCTGAATCCGCAGCAAAGTGTATCTCCGTTTTGCAAAACTCAACCTTCTTCACCGGTTTGCTTCCTCCGTTCACCACAGCCGTTGTCGTCGTCGTCGTCGTAGGCGACGTTTCATCCTTCGTCGACGTATCCACTAACACACCATACGTCGTTACACCATTCTCACTTATCGTCTCCGCATCCTTCGCATCGTTGTCCAATTTAATCGCCGTGACATTGATACACCGTGGCGGTGGTGCAGTTTCGGCAGTCGGTGACGCTGCGTTCCTTAGATGTACAACGGTTTTGTTATTAGCTTTACGTGGTGCTGGAGCTGGTGGTGAATCGTATAACCTAGGCGAGGCTACGACGTGGTGATGTTGCTGCTGCTGGTGGTGATGGTGGTTGTGATGGTTCATTGTGTGGCCATTTGTCTGCGATGCTGGAACTAAAGGAACTCGATGTATAGTAGAGAAGAGTATAGAGAGTAACCAAGGAAGTTAATGGTATGGAGAAGATGATGGGTAATTTCTAGGGAGAGGGAAAGATCGTGAGTGGAGATGGACGAAGGGTAGTATTAACTCGCGTCGTGATAAGAATTCGCGTGGTGGATATGTATATGCGATTGGAGTGTAATTTTGGCTTGGCTCGCACGATTTTCGTACATACGTATATAGAGAAATTGGGTTGTCACGGTTCGTATATATAGAAAAATGATAATTATACGGTATCTCGTTTAGATCTTTTCAATGTTTATATGTATAAATATAAATTACGTTTCGATGGGCGCGCGCGTTTGTGTTCTTACGAAGTGTAATTTCGAAAAATATACGCTAGATCATATCTCCAATGCGGTTAGTACACTACGCTCCGACAATAGCAATTACTCACGTAAAGTATATAATTAGCAGTCGCGCGGCTATACAATACTACAACATCCTAAATCATTCACAAAATTGAAATACAAATCACCGCGCTCGTATATATATAACTCACCGGCATCCTGAATCGAGATCTTGGCGAACTGTTGATTGAACTTGGACGGATGTTTAGGATCGCTCTTGACAAACTCGTTGTCCGCAATCGATGTGAACGACTTAGTACTGATGAAGTTCCTCTTCGCTGGTACACCATTGTTACTTCCATTTTCACTTTCTCTCGCGCCTTCTTCGAACCTTCTCGCTCTCTCGGCAATGAATTCGTTTCTTCGCCTTGTCCTCTCACCTTCTGTTTGTCCTCCCTTATCCTTGTTCTCGCTATTATGTACTTGTAGTGACCGTCGTGTTTTACAATCCCTAGCGAACGCTTCGTCTATGTTTAATAGACTCGATAGGTCTTCTGTTGAGTTACTTCTACGTTCACCTAGTGAGCTTGTAGATAATCTATCGTCGTTGACGTCAAGGTTTGGTTCGATCTCCTGAAACCGTGACGAGGTATTTTCCAGAGACGATAGTGGCGAAGGACTACGTGCACGTAATGATGACCAGAGGTTCGTTGTGTTCATTGCTTCGTCGTGGAGTTTGCGACAGAGGCAGGAAAGACGGTCCAGGTCTGAAGCGCCGTTGTCCAGGTTTGCACGCCAAAGACTTAATCGGGGCGCTGGGGTGGGGATCGTTGGGGTCATCGTGCCGTTTAGAGACTCGCTGGGGAATTGTGGTGTCTGTGGGTGGAAGATTGATTGGATGAGATGTTGATTAATTGATGTATACTTGTGTAGTTGTGTGAGAAAATCTCATTATTTCATTACTTATTAATTTATCTCGTGATATGTAATAGCTGTACAGAGAATCTTCAGGAGCAATTAAACTACCATTCATATAACTTTTAATTTGCAACGTTAAATACTATACCTCTTTTTATATCTTCCCTATACCATAAATAACTATACACATACACACTATTAAAACATTAAATTACCCACATCATCATCATTGCAATTACGGGAAAAACAATTTCCACTCGTAAATATTAAATTCAAACTCTGTCTGCATATATCTTAAACTCTCGACACACGCAACCTTATTCCTTATTTCCACGCGTCAAGTATAATATAATCTCCGCGCTGTGCAGCATGAATATTTCTCTCATATATACTATAGCTGTACACATACTGCAGTCGCATACACGTGTGGGCGTAAAATAAAGAATCGTCGTTAAATTAGCAACGCTGCTTAGGTATATATCTATACTCACGCTAGGTTTGGTCATGGGAACGTCGAGGGAGATGTCGGTGGCACGAGACGAGGACCATTGGGAAGCGCGTACTACTTGAAAGGACCGTCCGCTGGTCCCTTGGCTCTGGAATATCTCGACCTGGCGACGTGCTTTTTGTACCAAGCTGCCGTCAGCTGAGTTTCGTTCCCTCGAGTCGATCATCTGTGGATAATTAAAGATTTAGGTTGGTTTATTATTGTATAGTAGTTTTGTAGGTTGTATGTAGAGGAGTGTGTGTTTCTCGTATGTAAATGGAGTATTCCAGGTGTATTTTTTTTATTTCTTCGTATTATGATAACATTGTAATTTATTGAAAACGTTTGTCATGATCAGTGATTTATAATACGGTTTACGAGGATATCACTATATACGCTTAGAATATAATTACACCCGGTACTTTTCGATTTCATTGCACAGCTATTATATGTACCTCATCGTGTAAAAAACAAATTTTATTGTCAATATTCAAACGTATATGATAGATAATATTATAATTTTCGATACTTTTAATAAATTTTAAATATTGATTTTCATCGAAAACGCTTACATTCACAATTAACCCAACCCGTTAACCAACCCAAACAATTAATTAATAATCTATCAACTCTCCTAATCCCTAATTACCCGAACTCAATCGACCATCGACCACTCATCATTCTCACACCGTTGACAATCACTGTACTCATCGTCACCGTGGAAAAAGGAAATTCGCGTACTCTTGGCAATTTCCCGCGCTTGCGACGACGTAACGCTTCCCCCCCAATTAGTCGCTGCAGCAGCAGTAGTGCCGCCACGTAATAATGCACGAATTGCACAAGCTTTTTCCCCGGAGTAGGTAGCGTCGCCCGTTCGCCAGATAAGGAATCGCTCGATGCTTGCTGCTGCCGTCGTCGTCGCTGCCGCCTCGCCTTCTTGTCCCTCTTTCTCTAACCGCGAAGTTTTTATACGGTGATGACGGATTCCCGCGAATCCTATATATATATACGTGTGTGTATATATATAAGCAGATGGTACATATAGGAATGATTAGAGAGGTTAGCGTATATGTTAATTGATTACGCGAGGGTCGTAAAAATTGGATGAATATATAGTACGCGATGTGTGTGTGTGGTTTTTTCGTTTAAGTGCAGCGCGCGTTGCGTAGGTAGTTTTATGCGCGCGCTAGTTGTAAAATGTATTTATAAGTGTCGAAGGTGTAGATTTTCTTTCTTTTTGTTTAGTAAAGTTTTTGTTTGAAAAATTTACGTCGTTCATTAGCATTTTTTATTATTTCAAGTAGTTCACCTCGTTATTCGAAAATGCACAGGCACGCGCACGCGCGCGAGTTATTCATCCTTCGCGGAATGTATATAATGTGTAACGACTGTATTCGGGTCAGATGATATATAAAATATCTAGATCGCTAAATAATTCATTTGTCCGGTTTTAGACGAGCTGATGTATCCCGATTTATTTTTAAATCAACTCTATAGTGCCTGTCCTCGATCTTCTATACGACTCTCAATTTTTTTTATTCTTTAATATATATATACCAGACAAACAAAATATACACACTCAATCGGCAATATAAACTCTTACACCTTATATATATATGTACATACATTTCTCTTTCCGCTATAGTAATCCATGGTTCCAACTTTTCTTTTCGTATATATATATCCTTTGTCTTCTCCTTATAGCTTCAACAAACCACTACTCAATCCGACACACTGGCTAACCATCCGGACACCACGGTACTGATTATTCTCCACATTTTCGTTCTTCTTTCAACGCTCGCTCGTGTTTCCGAAAAAAAGGTAACACACACACACGCGTGCTTCGTAACAATACCGGGGTCACGTGATACCACGCGTGTGTTAAACAAAAAAAAAAGCAGAGAGTATAGTGGCGATAAAAAGGTCGATGACTATACGTCCATCATCAGTGGTATAAAGCAACATATATAAGCTGAGTTAGAGCTAAGCGCGTTTTTGTGCAGAAATCTCGACGCGAGAGCGCGAGGCGCTCAGGCTTAATAACCGTGACGACGTTGCCGTGTATGTGCGGCTACAAGTAGCAGTGTAGGAAAAAGCTAGAGAGATGCGCGCACACGTATACCACAGCGAGAGAAGATTATTTTATTTTATTTTCGTTGTATTAGATGTAACTTTTACAAATCCTTTGTAAATAATAGCTTGCCGGAGTTTTACGAGTACCGCACGATTGGAGCTATATGCACGGTATATAGACGAACGTGACGGGCGATTACAATGTTTTCTTTTTTTTTCTTCCTGACCACGTCGATGATTTATATATGCGCAGAGGTTGTCACACTCGAGATTCACCGATAGATATCATTGTTTCTTTATTTTTGCACTCTATATTTTCCTCGAATAAACACTCGCGAATATATAAAATCAAAATAGGCTCTAAATACGCAGACACACACTTATACTTTTATAGCTACCGACCGCACCAGCGACGCATTAAGCGGTAGACTGAGCGCCGCTAGGCCCGCCGCCGGGTAAAAAATCGGCGCGCGCACACGCACGCATACTACTCGCGAGTGACTCTCTATATGCAGTCGCTGCCTGCCTGCCGTCGTCGTTCGTGATCGCTACGCCTGCGCGCGCTACTATACTGCGCGAATGAGAAATCTCCCCACTGCACATTACACACAATCCGCACACAAGCAGTGCCGTCGCTACGGTACCGTCATACCCGTGTTAAAAAACGTTTGTTTGTATATAAGGTTGTGTATAATGTATATGTACGTATATGTATGTATATATGCTGGCGCTTTCATAAAGATCTTTATATATGGCAAGGAAAAAAAAAGTGAAAATATTGTTTATGTATGTAAACGCGGTTTCTTTGCGCTGAAAAGATGAATGCGGGAAATTATTGTTGTGCGAGAGTTGCGGAAATGACTTCCGTGGTTGGAGAGAGAAAAGAGAGAGAGAGGAAAGTAGTTTTAATTGCCGAGTGTTTGGGGGAGAAGAGTTAAGTTGAGAGGTCATTTTTTGCAGAGAGAGAGAGAAGGAAAGTTTTGTATATAGTGGTTTGCGGTTGCGGACGCTTTCGCTGTGTAATGCATAACTGACGGGATGGTTGTTAATTTGTTTAATGAGTGCTGCTGTGTGTGTTTTTGTAAGGAATGTGTGGCTTTTATATATATATGGGAGGTACTGGGAAAATTCGTAGCTTTTACTTGAGCGCGGTTGAATTTCAAATCGGTGTGTAGTTTATGCATCTACGGGAGTACAATCGTTCATTGATACTTATAGTATTCAGTGGAAAATGGGGTTGCTAATTATGTTTCAGCGTGAACATTAGGAGTAAAAGAAAATATTTATAAAGTCGACAAGAACTAGTTTTATACTCGTCTATGACTGTTGGCTCTAAATGTTATAGATGATAATTGAGATAGTTTACGACGGTATTTCTTGTGAACTTTAGATTTACGGTTGAAAAACTATGAATTGCTGAATGTAATGGCTGAGAAATAAAAAAAAAGCTTTAAATCAATAATTTGTGCATTATCTGCACTGAGGAAAAAAAATTGTTAGATTAATGAAACATTTAATCATGATATTTCAAGTGAAAATATTTCGTTAAAAAAATTCAAAAATTAGTACAATAATTCGCGATTGATTTAATATAATCGAGAAATTCTAATTAAAAATACTAATTAAATTCTAATTTTTCATTCTCATGAAACTCTTTTGATAACAGTAATAGTCTATATTAAATCCTTCTTAGCGTGCATGTATAAACTATCATAAAATTTTCTTACAAAACTTTAGCACTAGACCTATTCGAATAAATCATCAATTCTCCTTCACCAATATTTAATTTGTTACGCAAACCCATGTATATGGGTGATTCTCTACAAAAGTCCATAGATTCTGTCCTGTAATTTCCGTGAATATTTTATTAGATTTCATGCTGTATAATCTTCAATTTTTTCAAAAATACATTTTTTTTACAAGATTGTTACTCAAGTAACTAAAATATGATATCATGAAATTAAAAATCACCAGATGTTCATTATCATTCAATGAAAAAGGGTTAGTGTAGCTACCACGAAGATTATATGTAAAACTGAGCACACTTTTGCTGAGAATCACCCATATAGCTATATTTATAATGTAATATCTGTAGACATACAATTCCTATTCAAAATAAACAATTTTGACATATTAATTACGAAGAAGCTATACTTGAAGAAAAATAGCAAAAGAATTTTTGGTTCAAAATTTCACTCTCTATATATACGACGGTGTATATAAAGAGACATAGATTTTTTCTCGCTTCCCAAGCATTAAAATCACTTGAATAACTCTCACTCCCACCTCCTCATCACACACAAACACGATACCATCTCTCAACCCCATATACACCTACCTTTCCATACGACTGTGCAGCATCACGAGTATTAGCACGCCACCTGCCTGTCTCGACGCGGGCCCTTTCTAGCATACCAGTGATACGGTCGACCCGCGACCATTCGCGTACATCCTCGTTACGAAAAGGCCCACCGTCGTCGCCGCCAAGGTTGCCTGGTGACAACACCACTTCCATCTTCGTCGCCATCACGCACGCGCGTATATAATAATGATATTATATACATACATACACGTGGGCGCGTGTAATAGAGTATATATATTGGACAGAGATGCTTGATGATGGTTAGTACCGATGAGGTAGCCACGATGCGCCCATTTCTTCTTCTGCTGCTGCTGCTGCTGCCTTATCTGTGAAGATGAAAAAGAATGATGAGTATGGCAGTGGTATATAAGTGAAATGGGGTCGTGGGAATGGGGGTTTGGGGTTGCGGTTGGGTTACCGAAGGTTTGGATTATTATGAGTTATTGGTGATATATATGTTTTTTTTCTGTTTGTATATTTGTAGTTAATGTGGAAGAGTAAATAAATTTTTTAGACAAAATTTTTGAGAAATGTTTAAATAAAGTGTAGTGTGGTATCTTTGGTGGAGCGTTGTGTACTATCAATCTTCTTATCAATTTTTCAGGTTTTTTAGTTAATTTTATGGCTAAAAGCAATATTCGGTTTTTGTTGATAAAATTTTAGGTTTTACATTTGATAGCATTGATGTTTTAACTAATACAAATGTCTTTAATTATACTATATGTTATTGATTTTTGCTAATAATACGTCAATTTGATCGATAAACCCATACTTCAATCACAAACTTATATTAAATCTTATATAACACTCTAATTTCCCTGTCAAATTACACCAAATCTATAGTCACATCAGTTATCTCATGCGCCTATATATCCAATTACTGTTCTATCCGAACATAATTTTTTCGCATTATCTAACAATTTATTACGAAAGTACATTTCCACCGTCTGTCAATCAAGCTGTCTTCTACTCAACCATTTTGTCAATGTTTGTTACGATTGTCAACATTTCTTTCCACAGAGATATTCATAATAAATATTTCTACGTCCATTCTCTCAATATTTCTCACGCGGACTTTATTCTATATATATATATATATATATATATATATATATATATATAACCTGCGGTCCCGTTAAATAACAGAATATTTTCTCCCGCGCGTTCTTTGGTACATAACGACGTCTGTCATTGCAATGTAGCTTAACAGTTACTGCCTCCTTTTTTTCACCGCTGCGTTTTGCTCGATTACGCGCAGAACACAAGGGGACCGATTGCGTTTTAGTTGCGCGAAAAATTGCATCAGTTTCAGCAGCGCCGAGCAAATCGCAGCAGATTATTTTCTGACAAGAAAAATCAGGATTCTAAATTTATAATTTCATCGTGGGGATTATAAAACGCGAATCTATTACATTAAACATGGCGTGAGGAATATTTAAAGTATAACGAAAGATTTGATTAAGGTGTAAAGGAGGCTACCTTTGCTTTGTAGTTGTACCGAGAAAAATCAAAATTGCAATCATAATAAATGAATAATGGCGGTCAGGGTCGTTAAAAAATGAATTCTCAATGAATATTTTCTGTGAGCCGATGAGCCTCTCGGTGCACGAGATTCTCATTATCTTTCGGATCACGACTTGAGTTGATGCATAATAAATTTGTATATATATATATATATATATATATATACATTGCGCGAACAAGTGTAATCTCGTACCTGAACGAAATAACTAACACGAGGACATGAAGCGTATAGAATGGATTGTTTATATCGCGGCGAGTTGGAAAAGTTGTTAAAAGTGTATACATGACGATTCTGCGAGCGACTAATTTCTAACGATAATTAGAAATTTTTCTCCGAAACCTCGTAAATAAAAATTATTAGCAACGATTATCCTCTATTAATGTTGTCTTATACTTTCACTAATAATCCCAGCCACAATGAGATTGTAAACAAACCAAGTAAACCATATAGAATTTCCGCTATGGAGCTCGGTTGAAGAAAAAAAAATTACGGCTGAGACCGCATTCCTGCGAGAAAATTCGTGTAATTCACGCAGCTCATTTTGGCATGAAACAAAGGAGATTTAACAAGGGCTACATCGAACTTCCTCTCGTTCTGTGGAATTTAAATAAAGGGGCAATTAAAGTTGATTAAGCATATCATGGGAAGCTCATCCCAGACGTCTTTTGTCCTACCGTGTACGACTTGTTCTACTTAAAAAGGGTAGACTATAGTTTTCCATCACGCTTCATTGGCCGCATCCTGCGTTTTAATTTATAATAAGGTTTCGTAATGAAATCACCTCGACGAATAATTCATGTAAATTAGGATGGAGTTAAAGCTAAAATGGTATAACTCCGTAGGAATTGTTAACAGTAAAAAGAAGAAACGGAAAAACTGACGATAAACAATATTATAGGGGTCTATGGAGAGAAGAGCGAGAGATAAAATAGTAATCACCGATAAACGTACAAAAAGCGTAATAACAGGCTTCGGTTGTACTTACTCTATAGGTAGATGTTGTATACAAGAAAAATGTTTTGTATATTTGATTTTCATTGCCGCGTTAAAAAAAAATTATAACCCCGTGACCATAGGGGCATGATTACTGCTCTGGCAGTTGGCAATTACCGCGTGCTACGATGTATCCTTATATACAATATTACACCGGTTTAATTTCCTTGTTATGATAGAAAAATGACGAGCTATGAATGCACAGCTATAACTCGGGTTTTGTTGTAATTAAAATTTTGGTATACAGCTCTCTAGACAGCTGTATCGTAAAGAGTATAGTCCTATAGCAAAAAAAGAATACAGCTTACCCGAGCCATTGGTTTTTTTAGTATCATTATTTTCGAATCATTTTTAGAGGTACTTTTAGGTTTGGAATAAATGGAAGTCATTGTAAACGTAATCAATAAAATTATTTTTTAAACAAATTTATATTAGAGTTTAGTAAGCGAGAATTTATTCCTTAAAACAAATTTTTTTAAAGATAATTTTATTGCGTAAACGAAAAGAGATTATTTCATCTGGCGTAGAAAATGCTTATGTTGCATAATCGATTAAAAGTAAAATCGGTATTAAAGTGCTGTTAAGTAATGATATCCCTATACATAAAAAGTCTACAGCTGAAAATAAATTTCGATTCATTTTAAATTTTGTTTCAGTGGTTTTGGGTTTACGAAGTTAATCCGATTTTTTTTTTAATTTTGAAGTTATTAGTAATAACTTTTAGCTCGAGTACTTTTTAGATAAGGTTCCAAAAAAAGCTCAATAAAACGTAAACTTGAAAGTCGTTTTTTAAGCTTCTTAACATTGTAAGTTTATTATGCTAATTTTTTGGTTAAAAAATATGGCCGAATTCACTATATTCTTTTATCATTTACGCACAGTTCTGTTTAAATTTATTACAAGGCAAAGAGAATGTTTAAATAATTTAACGACGCCTCGAAAATACAATAACTAAAACTCAAAAATCAAAAAGATCGAACAAGAAAAATATAAAATTTTACGGTACCACATAAGTTTCATATTGATTTTGAGTTTCATCTTATCAAAATATTTATCATTACAACCACTGAAACATATATTTTCGCTATATACAATAAAACGTTTTCATTCCCAACCCACCAAACCACAATACCACAAAATCACACCCAACCACCCACCTGGCTCCCAAATAAAGCCTCTAGCAACCTCCAAATTTGAAAAACCCACGCGACCCGTACATCCACCTCCGCGGAGAAAATAAGAAAGCTTATACTCGCGCTCCGTCCCCAGTCAGCTCGTCGCCTTGAGCATCTCTCTCTCTCACTTTCTCACTCCACACGTATATATACACCTTGTGGGCGGACGACTACACTCCTCTATATATATATATATAGTAGGCGTACATACGTTCAAGGCCACGGATCGATCCTATCACTTGTTCGTTATACTCATCCCCCACACACGTTTAATTGGCTCCCGCGCGTCCCTTTGTAATTCAGGATTTATGAAAATTGACTTTACGGTGCGTTTATAAGTTTTTGAAGCGTCTTTGAAGTCCGCGCGATGTGGTCAAGGTTTAGCGACGGTGTAAATTGACGGGAAAGTGTTGCACGGACGCGAGGGAGAAAGGTGGGTGAATATGTGTATGTGGAGGTGAAGGATATATATATAAGTGGACGAGAGCGAGGAGAATTATTGGACAGTTTTGTATGGTTAAAGTTGAGATAATAAAATGTTTTATTGGTGCGGTGAGATTATGGAAGGAGGAGGCAAAAAGGTTGCCGAAGAGTGTATATAAAAATTGTAAAGTCGAATCAAAGAGGACGTTTTTGTTGCTTTATCATGCTGGATTATGTATATATTTTGGTATATCTTTCAGCGGTCGAAAAGACAATTAAAAGTGTCATTGAAAAGTTTATTCTTTTGGGAACAGGCTTTGTTGTTGCTGTGTTAAGATGCGATTAACGTGGATTTAATCTTAAAATTGCCTGCGTGCGCGATTCATTTTTATCGCTCGTTTTGAAAGTGTTTCATTAGTATTTAAATAAATGTATATATACATTCTCATTTTACGAACACAAAAAAAAAGGTACTCGCATATTCGGTGTTGTTATATACACGAAAATTACTTCCTGAATATCGTAAAGCTACATCTATAACTGGTTTTTACTCGCACAAACTTTCAGTCAACCTGCATTCAATTACCAAAGTTTCCCTATCTAATATTTCGCTTTCCAAACAACCCGACACCTCCGCATATTTCGAAATTGATATCCACGCGTACGGGCACGTATACAAATATTGCTTTTCAAACGTTTCATTCGAATGCGCGTCGCGAACTACACCGTTAAGAGAGAAAAAAAAAATTAGCCAAGCAACTTTCAGAAACCATTCGCGATAATCTTCCGGGTAAAAGTTTTTCCTTCCACTAAAACCGCAATATATACAGCGTACCGCGTGCATAGAAAGAAAAAAAAAACCATTAGCCACGGTATAAAAGCAACTCTTCGAAACCCCGCATAATAATATGTATATATTCTACCAAACGAAACCGAACTTCATCTGCAATACAAATGCGCCCGCGTTGTCGTAAACCATATATATTCGCACTTACATCGCTTCCCTCACTCTCTCTCTCTCTTGTAAATTACCATATTCCTTGTACCCTCCCTCCGCGAGATAATTAAAATACCACGCGTCGCGTAATAACAATCTGTATATACGTGTAATAATATTTCCCAATGGGAGGAGAACAGCGCACAGTGTGCACGAGGACAATGCAACCGTAGAGAGAGAGAGAGTCATTGTCCGCGTAACTAAGTGCATAATTGAACGGACTCTTCCGTCCGTTTTCCCGACACTTATTATAAGATAATAGTGCGCCAGTAGTGGTTTTTCCCACAACCGATTTCCTCCGGAGGATGTGTTATGACTAGATGTATAGTATTATATATATACACACACGTGTTGTATATCGGACGAGATCTGCTTTGATATATATACAACGTGAACTGGGGTTAAGGCCAGGGTCATTGTTCGACGAAGTGGCTTTTTTTTTCTTCTCGTGAATTTTTCGGAGGTCGTCGAATGTCGATCTGATTTCAGCTTCCTTTGGTTAGGTATGCGTGAAAATATATATATAAGAGGCATAATTTGCATGAACGAGTGAACGTATAATTGGAGAGGAAAGAATAGGAGGTTTTATTATATTATCTGTTGTGGTTATTTTTTCTTTTTAGGTTTATTCATGGGAGAAAAGGGAAAGTGAAATTTTATGTTTTTACGCGAGGAATATTTAATGGGCGTATGAATAATTGAGCGGCGAGTGCATGAATAATTTTTTAGCGCAAAGAAAAAAAAGCGTAAATGTCGAAAGATTCGTATACTTGCTATGCGTTGAGATATATTTAAGTGCAGTATTTTTTAGTGTTTCGGGTGGTTATTGTATTCAGGATAGCAATAAGGTTCGTTTTATTACTAAAAAAATGAATAACACCGATGTCTACATCTATTTCTAAGAGTATAATAGCTGCAGTAGACCAAATAAATTTTATATATATAGAAAAAAAAAGAAACGAACTTTCATGGTACAGTTCACCTCTGACGAGATTATTTATTGTCGAGTCAGATACAATTTCCCGGTTCAACTGTATTTAACGTAACGCTATATCTTCATTGAAACGAGCGACAGAAGCTATACGGCAGCATCGGTAAGGAGCAACTTGTCAGTTATATACACCAAATAAGGCAACGGTGTCAAGATATTGAGAATGTGTACAAGTATTGAGGCTTATAAAGCGCGCGTCGTGCGAGAGCAAGACGCACGAGAGGTAAAAGTTAAAACTGACCTCTCGATATAATAACGTTGGCGTAACGAAATTTATCCTGCGCGGATCGTACATTAAAAAGTGCTTTACGCAAGTAAGTCGAGTGATTCGGAGTTGCTATAATACCAAGAGTAAAATATACGCGTGTTTACAGCTACATGGGTGAACAAAAAAGAAGCATTCTACATTTTTTAACATAGAGAACGTATAACGTATATAACGAAATCTCTCTATAGAAGTTTGGCCTCTTACCAACAAACCCATGCGCTCATGCAGCAGTATAAATCTTTTATATTCCCCATACGATATTACCTTTTTTGTCAAACGCACTCGTGTACACCTCACCATTCCTATATATATACACCACAACGTCACACTTTTTTCCCAACCCTCCGTCCCACAAAATCAATCGCACTCGTATTTTCTACACAGCATCAATCAATCAATCAATCAGTCTATACCTGCTGCGATTTCCGCTCCACCGCGAGAGTTACTACTACTACTACTACTACACCACGCAAAACCAACAACGACCGTTTCTTTCTAGCTCTTTCTTTCTGTCATGCTTTTTTTTCGTCAATCCTTCTAGGACCATTAACGGTGTGCGCTCTCGATGGCTATAGGTATATGTATATATATATAGGCGACAGCTGTGCAGCGGGTACACGCTCGCCGTTATAAATCCGTAGCGCGCGCGGCGTGCATAAATGGAGCAGAGAACACGACGGAGATAACCCGTTATATACCGCGGTGCTCGCGCGCGCGGCGAGTTGTAGGTTGTGTAGAGCTGATATATATATATATGTATAGGTAGTGGAGAACGCGATTCGACGCGCGAGGGAATTAGCATGATTCGCGCGGGTATATGCGCTATGTGTGAGCGCGCACGCGGATGTTGCCATACGCGCGCGGAGAGGTGAGATTTATGGTGATAATGGATGTATATGGGGATTTGGAGGTTTTGGTAAGGTTTTTTTTGGGGGATTTTGAAGGGTTAAGATAAGTTTTATTATACGAATGGTTTGTAAGGGGATGCTGTACATGTGTTGTAAATATAAATACGGGTTTAGAGGATAAAAAAAAGTAATTGAAAAACACTTAAGACTTTTTGTACCGTTCTATTGTATATCCGTAGACTATTATATTATCTACATTTGGGTAGCCATTAATTAGCCGAATATGGACCGATGAGATCAGGAATCATAATTTTTTTTTTAATGCTCGTGAATCAACGTCTCTGTCTTTTTTTTTACAACAGGAAGGTATATTGCCGATAAGGTAAACGCGATATTTTTATTGATGATCGGGCATTTGTAATGCGAGTTTAAAACGTCATAACGTTAGTTTACAGATCATTTATCTTATTACTTTTATATATATGCTGTTATTGAGAAAATAATCATTTATTGTTTGGTAGAAGTAAAATGTATTCTCTTGATATAGATTATATATTCAGGAATTATATATATAAGAAACGATTTTGTATAGCGTATATAAGTTTGTCAGATAATAAATTTAGCAATAAAGATACAATCTTATTTCGAACTGATTTGTATTCGTAAAGAGGTTAATAAACTTTCGCTGAGTTTCTTACTTTCCTTTTTTGGTGCAGCATCTCGGCACGATGTATATATACACTTATATTACATACGATTCAAAAAGTGCGTAAAACCGATTTTATCATGTAACATTCTTCGAACGTAATCACTCTGTTACGTCCATATAAAGCAATATGCGCGCGCACGTTTAAATAGTGCTTGCATGCATTATATACATATATAGATGGACTAAATAAACACATTTAACGACGTTGTGTATATTTAACTAAGCTACTGTAATATAAATTACGTAAAAATTATCTTTAAGTATAAGTACTCTCTCAAATACTCTGCTACTACATAATTGTATTTACGAAATTTCTCGACGTATCATTATATATATATGTACCAGCAACTTCTCTCTTACAAGTATCGTCCCAGATAATTAATTGTCAAAGCGAAACGAACCTCTGAGCATCGCGTTTCAAAACTCTAATTACTCTGCCATTACTTATTTACAACGTCGAACGTCATAACTGTCTCGCGTGCACGCGCGCATGCATGAGGCATTACCAATCGAACCAGCTGGCGGTCATTGAAGGCATAATTACAATTTAATTGCACAATATCTCTATACACGATCGTTAATCATGCAATTAGTCTGCGTTATATATATACATTTTACTTCGCACTTATAGCACGCAGGGCTTTTCGTTATTATGATATATAAATTCGTATTTTTTTTTTATATCAAAAGTATATATATTTCTCAGTTGCGCTTTTTATCGGTATCTCTGTCTCTCGGGTTTGCTAATAAATTATGCATCGAATTTAACGCGCTTTATGGCGCGTGTTTCTCGCGTCGTGGGCCACCCACGCGGTTTCAAAGATCGCGGATTGATTTAAACGATGACTTAAGCGTTAAAAAATCATGTTATCTGTATATATATATATAGAAAATATATATACGTGATTTCTTTTGGCGTGAGATCTGTTTAAATTCAATTGACGTATACATACGAGGAACGTGTCGAGTTGTGAGACTATATTTTCCCCTGCACGTATACGTGGAAAAGCCCACGCGACGTTTATTACGTGTAATTTATTTATATCTTGCACGATCGGTTCTATATAATTTTGAAATTAACTCGATATTTGAGATTTTCTTAATAATGTACATATAATATCAAAGTGTGTATTAATTTCTTTTTTATTATTTCAAGAGATTCGAAGTATGAATATCGCTTCTTATCATATATACCGATTTCTCAATTTCCGATGAAAAATCTTATATTAAGAAGTGATGAATGAAATTTATATAGTCATTCTTATGTTGTAAATTAAGTTTACGTTAGTTCTTTCCAAAGGTAAAAAGTCTATTATACATATAATAAATAAGTATAAAATTTCTTCTAAATCTTATTTAAGTATATAAATAAACTGAAAAAGTTATAGATACAAGCGCTATTTCATAATATATACTTCTTTAAATATTTTATGATATAATAAAAGTACATCTCAACGATCACAAGAAGCTTAGTATAGATTCTATTCAAATACAACGACTTTTTTCACACACACCCACTCTCGTCAACAATGAACGCGCACAAACAATCGCGCAACTTCAATCCCAACACGTATATATAATACAAACTACATATACTCTCCTCTACTTTCTTCTCTCGTCCTCCCAACGAAGGCCCAGTAGCCTAATTCGATTCCGAACTTTCGACTCTCTGCACCACATACATACATACACACGCAATACAGCAATAAATCTCGTTTCCGAATTTACGCAGCAAGCTACGTACGCAACCGCACACGTATACACATACAAAAAGTGCATGCGCGCGTATCTTATATATACGAGAGTGTCGAAACCGACGCGCGACTCGTTGGCAACAACCGCTGACAGTCGAAAATCCCATGCGGCATACTGCACGTAGACGACGACGCCCCCGGGAAAGAAAGAAAGTATAGTCGCCCCGCCAGGAAGCGCGTAACGAGGCGAATTTTACGAAATCGGAGAGAGAGAAAAAGGGCCGCGCTATGTGTATGTGTGTGTAAATTGCGTCAACACGGGAAGTCCCACGCGTTCGCAGATTTTTCCGGCGCGATCGACGCGTATACGCGCGTCTGTGTCGTATAGTGGAAATTGGTATAGAGATGGAGTAAGGTGTACTACGAGTAATGAGGTAGTGTCGTAGTATATAGTTGCAGAGGGAGTGAATAGGTTGGGGTAATTGAAATGTTGGAGAGTTGGTGCGGTTGCATGCGGGCGAAGTGTCTTTGATGGTTGGGAGAATATAATGGGAGTGATTAGTGGTGTTGGATATAATGGTGTTTAGATTTAAAGTAAATGAAGTTATTATTGTTGGAGTGTTATTATACGTTATTTTTACGCGGTTTTTTTTTAAGAAAATGGTGGGGGCTTTTTTTTATAGGAATTTAAATAACATAATTCTTAAATATGTATTTTAATTGTATGATTATAATATATGCTCTGGTAGATTGCCCATAAGATACTACGTACAAGCTATATTTATTCATTTACCAGTTTTAGCTAGTATTTAAATACAATTAACTACTTACAGTTTTTCCATTTCTACCTATATTTTTAAAATTAGTCAATTTATATACTTATAACACTTAATACGCTTGAAGGTACCATATATTCATCATTTCCATCACCTCCGAAACCCAATCGCGCAAGATCAGCAACGAGAAAAACCCACTCATCCAACATCTCCCTGCATCATAATAATAATATATACCCCGAGGGCTCAGTCCCAAATTAACCTCATAAACCTCGCAACCTTGGAGGACCCCACGCATAAACTATAATCCATCGAAACTCTGTCACCACTGAGCTACAGTCTCCATTTCAAAAGTGTACATATATATACAAGTGTTGCCCTCGCCATACGCGCAGCGCACATGCAGCTTGATCTTTCTCTCTCTCTCTCATATGCGTATATATATACTTGGCCCACGCGTCAAAGTCTCCGGCAAGGCCGTCGTCGTGCGCTCGCAACATCCTGCGCGCGCACTGGTTTTTTTTTTCGGCCGCGCGGTGAACGAGAGATATTTCTGATTTTTTTTGCTTGTGTGTATTGATAAAATGTAAAAAAGGTAATGGTGTCTATTATATATAGGTTGAATGAATTTTCTTTTGTATATATATAACTTAAAAGATGTATTATTATTCGATTGATGATACGTAAAAGGATAATTTGTTTTTGAATATGGTATGTCGATGATGCGCGGCTATGTATACATGGTATCTGATAAATTATTGGTTATTTGTAGGTAAAATAATATAAAAATAGTCTCCATACGCGAAAGTATATAAGTGGATTTAAATTAAAATAATAGGAATATTATATAGCCATTATATATATA
>JAWWEQ010049533.1:0-13270 GCA_035583055.1 Torymus tubicola
TTTATTTTATTTATTTTATTTATTTTATTTATTTTATTTATTTTATTTATTTTATTTATTTTATTTATCTTATTTATTAATTTTACTTTTTTTTTGACCTCGAAATTTTATGTATTACTGTGACTTGCGAAGTTTTATTATTCGTAACTATTTTATTTTATTGACGTCACCATCATTGTGTTGTTTTAATAAGTTGACTAATTTGATGCATATGCTTTTATATTATTTGACCGATAGCCTTACACAAATTGTAATACAATTGTAAATATTTTTTTGCCGCGATGACAAAATAAAGTAAATCTATCTATCTATCTATTTATCTCTATGTCTTTCTCTCTCTCTCTTTCTCTCTCTCTCTCTCTCGCTCTATCTATCTATTTCTATATTTTCCTTCTTTCCTTCGCCGCCCCCCCCTCCTCACTAACTCTCACAATATTTCTTAAACTCTGTATCAAAACATAAACTCTGTTTCTTAAATTCTTTAAATAAAAAAAAATTTGTGGACAAGTTTTAGTGAGTAGATGGGATTAGGAAAGAGACGAGAGAACGGGAACGGGCGAGTGGAAATGGAACAGGGAAATAGACTATGTAGAAAAAAAATGTCGATACTTGCCTTTTTTATACTTTCGTAGAAAGTTTTATATTAACAATATTATTAAATTTTATTACCTTTTTTAAAAAAATTTTTAGTGAGATTTGTAAAGTTACTGAAAAAATTATTTTTGTATTTAAAGAATGTGTTGGTGCTTTTGCACTTTTTTTTTATTTAAAGAATGTATTGGTTATTTTGAAAACATATAAAAATCTTCTCATCATTAAAATGTTTGATACAGAGTTTAAGAAATATTGTGAGAGTTCGTGAGAGGGAGAGAGAGAGTGAGAGACCGTACTTGCCTAAGTTTTTACTTTTATAAATATTACATTGTACTGCAAATGGTTAAGCAAAAGATATTTATAAATAGCATGCAAACTTATTAAAACCATCTGGCTGCAAATTTATAAATATTATCTATTTTTGCTGTATAACATGCAGTATCATAAACATTATATTTTATTGCGGAGAGATTAAAAATATGCAAAATGACTAAAAGTATTTGGTGGTAAATTTGTAAATAAATTAAAAAATTTTCCAGTGCTTTACGAGAACGTGCAGTATCATAAACATTATATTTGATTTCAGATGGGTAAGTAAATAATACAAATATTATGCGAAATTATTAGAACTGTGTGCTTGCAAAATTATACAGGCATTGTCGATTTCTGCAGTAGTCTACGATAACATGCAATCATAACCGCTATTTCATTGCAGATGTGCCAGTAAAATATATAGTTATAAATAATATGCAAAATTACTAACGCCATGATGGTAAATTCATTAAAAGTATACTAATTTTTGCAGTATTTAACGATATCATGCCGTATAATTAACATATTTTATTGCAGATGGTTAAAAAATCATCTTATTGCTAAATTATAAAGAAATTATTAATTTATGCAGTATTTTACGCTAACATGCAATATAGTATATATTCGATTACAGATGGATAACTTACAATACTTAATAAATAAATACCGTAGAAAATTATTAAAAATTAGGTGATTACAAATTTATAAAGAATTATCATTTAAGTAATTACGTGTGAACTACTTTAGAGGAATACGTGCTGTTAACAAAACTTGACTAAGTTTATCATTAGAGAAAAATAAAAAAAATTTTCAATACAGGTTAGCCAGTTTACTTTAGACTGAGTTAATTTCAAAACTCAGATCATTACACTACATAATTTTAGGGATGGTCCTGAAGATCCAAATAGGTTTAGGAGCACCTACAAAAGTATGTGTTCATTTCATTATGACGTCGTCAACAGCATCTCCTCGTTTTATAGAATGAAATACAATTGAAATAAAAATAAGTTTTCAGGTAAAAGAAGAGTTGTAGAATAGCTTTTAACTGCAGTAAAGCTATTCTAGCTTATGGAGCCTGCGTTTTCCTCGCCTAACCCGATAAGTCTAGAAGCAGCACGGTTGCCGCTTATTCCACGGGCGGTATAATTAACAAGCCGAAACCAGCGCTTGAAACCCAACCCAACCCCGCAAAATATTCTACGCCTGAGCAAAAAGTCCTTTTAATTTCTAGCCCATACAATGGGCTCGGAAGTAAAACAATCAATAACCATCTGTACTAAACCAGGAGAAGTCAAAACACGAATGATCTTTCGGATAAAAAAATGCTCACCGAAAAATTTCTCCAAAAAGTTCAAAGATTTACCAAGTCCGCATAAAATGTATTCCTCCACCACCTGATCCCAATCGGCACAATGTTGTCAAGAGCATTGTAATACTGGAGGATTTCGCCCTAGGCAACAATGCGTAATTAATATAGGTACAAGCTAGCGGAGAGTGCACAGAGAAGCCACACTCCTGTAAGATAGAATGCGGAGAGTAGGAGGTTAGGTTAACATATTATATACAGCAATCATTATTTTTCACTGCTAACAAAATACTCACCGGGAACTACTGTCATGAAGTGTTAAAGCTGCCAAAATCCATAATACTGCAGAGAAGAACTTCAAGAGCATCTTAGCTCAATCGAAGTATCTAACGGTTTAAAGTACGTTGACCAAGAGGCGCTTGTCGTCGTGATGTCGTCTGCAGGAGCACTTCACCCTAGGAATTAAACGTAATTGTGAAGATGTCTAGAATAGGTTTCTTCTGCAGAAAAGCACTCTTACATGCTTTTAGGGTTGGGTTGAGTTCATACTTATTTTGACGTTATATCGATGAATATTTAATCAAAACTAGCATTATCAACGGTATTGGTTTTCAGTCCTGATAATACATTCTTTTCATATCCTGTGCGATAATCGACTTTCAAAGAAAGAAATTTTAACACACCTGAGTCTATCATTGACGATTTTGAGGTTATATTGTCGCCTTCAGCATCATGCCCCGGCGTGATACTTGTCTGTGGCACCAATCCCACCGAGCACCTGGAGTTTCGCTAATATCGGGCTAATCGCGACGACGAAGACGAAGACTCTTGCACATTTATTGTCGCGGCTACCTCTGGGAAAAGAATTATAGCAACTCTGTACGCATGGCGCACTATCGTCTCTCACAGCTCAACGTTTGCACCATACATACGTCTAGAGATGCGTAGCAAGGAGACTTGAAAGCGCTTGGCAGTGGCCGGGAAGAGGGCTCTGTATGGTGATACGAAGATACATGAACTTGCGACTGTCGAAGATCGCGCGACCACGACGACTGAAGTGGCTCCCGGTGTGAACTGGCACGTGCGCGCTCTCCACATCTGCGTATGGGCAGGCGCGAGTACTGAAAATACATGATGAAATAGGTATCTGTATTACCGACCAGTGGCCGCACAAGGTTTCCTAGGTGATATATATATATATATATATATCTCCCTACAGTATATAGTTGTTTCAAAAAGCCTACCACTCAGTCCCCCTCTCCCCCGCCCCTCCTCAGCCCTCCTCAGTTACCCCCTCCAAAAAAAAAATAACGTAAAAATATGATTATTTCTACGTTATTTTGAAAGACTTTTACGTTGTAACTGGACCTATTAGAACGGTACATTGATAATCATCATAATGGCATACTTTTTTTCATCCTGTATTATAATTTATAAATAAACAGTTGAAGCCTTGGAGTTAAATGCTTTATTATCTATTTAAAAGTGGAACGTATATGTCTTATCTTTAACTGTAACTAAACTACTAAACTTGTTAGATAGTTATCGGAGTACTTACCGAAATCCTTTGAAACTGATTTTCGATTGTACGGCGATGTGCAGAAAATAACTAACTGGTAGAACATATAAGCGATTTCTACATTGAGTTATTTCCAAATCCCACGATGAGACTTCAATTAATAAAACGGTATCATCTGCATAAGATGTTATGCTTCTATCTGGTGTTATGCTTATCATTCTGTAGACTCAAAATAGGCCCGAATATTATTTCCTGGGTAACATCCACATTAATTAGCAATCTCATGTTTTTCTGAGCATTAATTTTTACAACTACATATTTGTTTTCTAAACAGCCCTTAATTACATTGAATAATTTGCCTTTGATACCATATGTTTCTAATTTTGCTAGAAATTTATTATGGCTTACTGTATTAAAAGTTTTAGCCAAATCTAGAAAAGCAGATACACTTAGCTAATTATCTCGGCGTATGTCTCATTAGTCTTCGGAGGTAGCGCCGTCAAATATAAGAAATAAATTTCTTATCAGTCTTTATTCTACAAATTACCCTTTCATGCCACGACATATCACTAGAGCTACACGGATAAAAATGACGTAGGAAAAACTACTGTTTATTATACAGTAAGCGAGAGATAGACTCTTATTTTCACGAAAAGTGCTAAAATTTGTAGTAAAAATTGACATTATTTAGTACTTTATCTGTTTCACACGATCATATTTATTATTCATTCTAATATACATAGGACATAGCGAACGCTTAGTAGTTTGTCTCGGCGAATGGCTCAGTAGTCTACGAGCGCAGCCCCCGTAGGCTATTGTATATATAATGTAGCTATACTACTCGCCAGACGTAGCTCACTCTGGAGCACTAGAAAGAGTCCGCATTGATACCTGACCCCTATACCGTATTCTATGCGAATACATTGTATGCATATCTATATTTATATATGTATATAGTGTTACCTTGTGTGACATATTATAAAAGAATTTTTTAAATCATCCATATATTTCATCAGTAATTTTTCGGGATTTAAAAGTTTGTATAAAATTTATAAAACATCACATAACTCCAGCACATTCAGTTCATCGAAATCAATTATATGCCCGACATCAATTATGTAGCCAGCATTCTATACAACACCAAATAGCCTAGGGAGATTATGTCTTCGTAGAAAGTGCAGAATTTCGCAGACGTTCTTCATTCAACGAGCCTTGAACGACAAAATATTCAACCTCAAATAGCCTGGGCAAGCAGGTCCCCTGTAGAAGGTCTGGACACACACAGACGTGCTGCGTACAGCAGGCTGTGAATCAACAAGCTCTTTACAAAAGGTGCGGACTCATGCCGACGTGTGCAGCATACAGCGAATTGTAAATTAAAAAATATTTAGCCTTAAATAGCCTGAAAAAGCGATGTCTTCGTAGAAAGAGTAGAATTACGCAAACGTGCTACATACAGCAGCCGGTAGCTTAAAACATCTTTAACTCCAAATAGCCATCGGAGGCAAGATACTTACAGAAGTTGCGCACTAACGCAGACGTATGGCATACAGAAAGATATGAATTACACAATCTCCAACGTTCAATATCGTGGGATGGTGATGTCCTCCTAGAAGGTGTGAAGAGGTGCAGACGTGCTGCATACACCAAACTGTGAACTAAAAAATCTTCGACCTTCAATAACGTTGGATGGCTAAGTCCTCGTAGAAGGTGAAGACTTACGCAGATGTGCGCGGTATACAGCGAGTAAATTAAAAAATTTTCATCCTAAGTAGCCTGGGAAAGCAGGTTCCTTGTAGAAGATACAAGCTCATGCAAACGTACTGCATACAGGGAGATGTAATTAACAAATTACACGCTGACATGCTACGTACAGTGAACCGCAACTTCAAAAATTTTCATCTTTCGGGAGTGAGCTCCAGAAAAAGGTGTCGACTTACGCAGATGCGTACGGCCTACAGCAAGCTGTGAACTAAAAGATCTTCAACCTTCAATAACGTGGGAGGCCATGTCCTCGTAGAAGGTGTAGACTTACGCAAATGTGTGCGGTATACAGCGAGCCATATATTCAAAAATTTTCACGCTAAGTAGCTTGGGGTTCAAGGTGCCTTGTAGAAGATACAGGCTCAGTACGACAATTTTCGGCTCGGACTGCTCAGTCTTCTCGCGGCGCGTTGAACGTCCTCCTCCAGTCTTTCTGGTGATCTCTTCGTATTTTGTATCCACCTTCTCGGCAATGAGTTTTGCTTGCGCCAGCTGCTGCTCTAGCAACGCTACCCGATCGTTCTCCACGTTCGTGCGATTTTCGAGCGCCTTGCGTATCTTATCGCTGTCGTGGGCTGCTCGCAAGGACTAGGTGGGCTGAGCGGTGGCTGTCACGAGGCGCTTTTTGAATCGCTCGAGCAGCTGGATGCATCGGTTGAGAGCGGCGACCTAGGACTCGCGACGGAGTATCTTGATCTGCAGCCGATTCTGTTGTACAAAATACAGACACATGGGCAGTCGCGGCAGAACCTTGACCACGGACGGCGATCTGTCTCATACTCTACAATATATAACTACTAAATACTACATGTAAATATATACCCTATAATAACAATCGAGCACCTAACTCGTTCTTATGCATCATATTATCACGACTAGCTCATATTTGTGTTTTCAGGATTTCCGTGAATGCATTAGTATAGAAGCATGCTTCTAAAAACGCCTATATACATTTTTGATAATTTCGTGTTTTTCGCTTATACGCATTGTAGATAATACTGCGTATTTGGTTTATACGCATTTTTACTACATTATAAAAAGTTCTGCGTATTTCGGCAACACACATTTTCGATCATTCTGCGTATTTCGTTTATACGCATTTTTATATTATAAAAGATTCTGCGTATTTCGCTTATATACATTTTCTATAATTCTGTGGATTTCGTCTATACTCATTTTTACATTATAATAATAAATTTTGCGTATTTCGCCTATACGTATATTTATATCTAGATGATGCCGGACGTCAAATATTTTGAAGAAAAATCTATTAACTATTCGAAGATAGCTTGTTGCTGCAAAATAGAACTGTATATTTCGCCTATGTGCATTTTTACATTATAAAAGTGCGTTGCAGAAAAGAAAGGTTTATTCGTGTTCTGAAATAGCTGTATATCATATGCAAACACGCGAATAACTATTTCCTGTAATGTCAACCATTTCAAAAAAAAGCATGATAAATATATTAATATTTACTGTAACTTTTCATCTAAAGCAATGTCATTTTTTTATACTAATAAGGAGAGTATCTCAGATCCGGATTATAGATTTAGCAAAGTTCTTTTTTCTTTAGCAAAGTTCTAAAGTTGAATTGTAAGTGGGATTTTGATACCCAATCTATCAAATTTGTTTTATATTCTTCCATGTAAAAGGTTTGACTATACAAGAAAAAAATCTTTATTCGTGTACTTGACTAGATGTGTCTTATGCAAGTACACGAATAAAGCTTTCAACCATCTCATATGGATGGATCTATGAAAAATACATTGACACACTCAGGCTTTAAAGCCTATATAGCGTACTAATCAGATTTAAAATTACATTGCCTTCGAGGAAAAACTAACTTCATGGACATATTAAATAATACTATTTTATTAATACTATCTTGATTATTAATACTTCCATAATGGATTAACCAAAACACAAATATCCTCACTAAGATAAGATGTCAAGTTATAGTTGAAAATTGACTATTGTATGTTTGGAAATTAAAATTAGTTTTTATAGTAGCTTGTCAAGAATTAATTGTACATAAAAATTTTAAATGTTAAAACGTTTTATTTTATCATATTCTACTATTATTGCATTTCACTTTTCTATGTTAAGTTAAATTCTGTCAAGTTATAACCGAATATCGACCATTTTATGTATACTTAGGGATTTAAGTTCGTGTTTGTACATTTAACTCGTTAGCAATTGATTTTACACGCCTCATACTGCTTGATCCGATCTTATTTACAGTTATTATTTGGAGTTTAGGTATTGAGGTGGCGGATTGAAAGACGACAAGTACAAAGTAGCCTTTATTAATAATTATGGTTAAACACTAATTATAATTATTGACTTAAGCACAGTTTGATAGTAGTGGGTTGTGCCACACGAGACTAGATGAGTCAAAGCGACCAAACCGGCTGACGGTCAGAGCGAGAGAGAGAGGTCATGCCTGTATTGACGAGGAGAGAGGTTTCTACTCGACCACAGCGCCTATGTCCACTCCCGCTGTCGCAGCGGCTGTTTCCATCGGTACGAGGTGGGAGCTTTGCGCCCGGCAGGGGTCGCTACAATTATATTTAATATCCGTGTCAAATTGAATTGCTATCGTTCACGTGTGTTTAGGCATTAAAAAATCCTTTTTATTGGTATAACTCGTGAGAAATTGATTATAGATGAAAATGTTGAATGAAAAAAAAGGATTTATTTCAATGATTTTTATAAAACCAAATCAAACATTGTTGTATTATTAAATTAAATCAAATCTTGTTAAATGAAAACTGAAAATCTACCATTTTATGTATATTTAAGGGTAGAGTATAATCGAAAATGATCAAAAATTCGTTTTCTTTATTGCAGAAATGCAATCTATAACTATTTAACTTTAAGAAAAAAATATGCCCATACATAAATTTGATAATATAATATTTTATTTCATATTTTTTAAAAATTATATTTATTAATTTTTGTCTTGATTTTACACCATTTTTAGCATTATCTTAAAATTCAAATTCAAAGATGCTTTATCGCTAATTTTTTAAAATTTCTATATATTTTTACTATTTGTACTCTATAAAGTATACTTCAAATACTACTAAGCCAATAAATTAGCGATTTACAAGTAGAGAGCAATACCAGTTTGTTTTAGAAAAATCAGTCAAATTTTCATATTTCAAATTTGAATTATGGTTTTCATGTAAAATATTCTTGAAAAAGTCTAAAAGTTTTGTACAGTATATTACATAGTTTTTTACGCTTAGAAAACTTATTTTCGTCAGATTTATACATACCCATACCCTAGTATACAGTAAACAATCAAGCAGACGAAAGCTTATATATCTGTGAATTGGGTTTACTGTGTTTTGGAGTATTTATACTATTTTTTCCAAGAGAAAGCTGACTTTAGATAGAGAAAAATCCAGAAAAAAAGTGGAGCACTCCCTGCTAAGTAAGGAGCAAACTGTGAAACAGCGACCTGTTGATTTCAGCACAGGGAATTCAGTGGGGTGAAGTGAGTGTGGAGAGCAAAAACTTTGTGCAGAATTTTTTGATATGATTGGGCTCTCTTTAAAAATAACATTTAAGTGTATATCTTGTGGTTCGGTGGCTGGAGAGAATCATTCAAGCCCAACATAAATATTTAGTGAACCATAGAATTGTGAATGGTATTAATTCTGTTGGTTTAGGTTTTGCTGTCCTAAAGATGATCACGCATTGACAATTGATGAAGTTCATCCAAAGACTTCCATATTTGCTGAGCATCGGGACACTGTAAGAGAGCTGAGGCAGTCAGAAGCAGCAACATCAGAAAGGAAAGCAATACGTGCAAAGAGAAAATACGCATCAGAATTTGATTTTACATGATAACGTTGAATGAGGAAAAGTTTTGTTTCATTATTATCTAAAACTTTTGTATTTAACTTTTATATGTAAAATTAGATCGTGTTTTTATTTTAAATTTACTTAATTTGACAGTATAAAAAAATATTAATTTAAAATTAATTATCTCTCTAAGGATTTTCAGTATTCGGTACTACACATATGAACTTAGAATCCCAGGAAGATACAAAAACATGTGAGACATAGGGAATGTTTTGAATTAAATACTATTTTAATAGTAGTTTTAGGGATAAATCCAAATGTAATGCATAAAGATCCATCAAAATTGGCAGAAAATTATATTTTTTTATGTTTAATATGTTGGACTATTACAATTTATATTTTATTTAAAAGTAAAAAATTGGTTTTCAACTGTACTCTACCCTTAAACATTTTCCTGGTAATATGCAGTATGCAGAGTGTCTATTCGAGAATGTTTCACTGTGTTCACTGTTAATTTTTCACTGTGCCAAGAATATTCCGTCACACAGGCAAAAATTGGAAATGTTTTTGAATAAATAAAACACATTCAAAGCTGCGATCTTTATAACTACACTGTTATCTTTACTTCTGATTCAGAAACTGCTGCTGGCTGTCCAAAGAAACGCGTTATGTATTACCGCAATATACTTGTTCAACCAGTAGACTGAAGAACGTTTGCCATAATTCATTTTCCTGGATATCGAAACATGTCATGCCGCTGTGATGGGTTTTAGGAGGTTTTAAGTTCTAATTTCAGCTGTTCCTATCAGAAAGCAGAGAAGAGTTTTCTTGTCAAAAGTAACTGTTGTCCATTTGTCTGTTTTCAGCATCCGGGTAATATTCGTTGTTCTGTTTGTCGTGTGGAGCTGGTACTTGAGCTCGGTGTTCGCTGCCAATGTGTCGATCATTGATTTCCCAGTATGCGTGGTCATGGCAATATTAGGTACTTCCTCTTCTTTTATTCGGAAGATGAGCATCACTTACGTCTTATCTGCTACCAAGCTTAATCCATGGTCAACCAGCTAGTTGCCACCTCAATAGCCTCAAGTGGTAAACCATCCTGTAGAGAAAAACTGGACAGGTTGGTGTATTGGGGTCAGTCGACTTGATCTTGTTCATGAATGTTTTTTACAAACGCTTCCAGAGGGCCCATTCCACCTCTTCACACAGGGCCCAGTGATGCCATATAGAGGTGTTTTGTCTTTATTACTCTCACATAACATAACATTATTCGTATGAGAGTGAAAGAAACAAAACATCTCTATCTGGTATCACTGGTCTCGCCAGCTCTTTCTTTTAGGCATTTTGATGACAGCCTTGAGTTCTCTTCTTTCTCTCTCGTAAGCCGTACCTATATCCTCATTCCGCGGCCCCCGAGTTGCTCGTTAGTGAATCTTCCTAGCTCAAAAGCGTATTGACGCTATATCCTCGCTTTACCAATAGACTAGTGGGCGTCCCCGGGGGTTGGTCTTTGTGCACATCATTAAGGCTTCGAGTTTTTTCGTCTGTGGTTCCTTCTAACAGAGCCCGCTTTAGGGAACAAAGGAACGAAGTTGTGTCGAAGTTGAACGGTAGCCATCTCTCTTTTATCCGCACCTTATCAGTGCCTACCGCTCTGCTAGAGAACTGAAACTTGTATACTAGAGATTGATGATCGCTTGCCAATCGAGTCCACCAATCTAGGATTAACGAAACTCGGCTCGACTATAGAGGACTTGTCTTCCTTAACGTAGGTAGTTCTCCCTGTGTTAGCGATCTCAAGATCTAGTATCGCGAAGACGTTGAGGACTATACGTTTGCGCTGATTATTTTCCGCTGCTGCACTCAATCGTCAATACGTTCAAATCCCCCTGACCATTACTGGTAGTCGGGATGTGCTAGCACTAGCAACAATGGCATCCAAGGATCTTCAATTGATTGATGTCATCACTGTCTGGGAAGTAGCAGCTTACTTGCTACCTCCACCCGGGAGAACATTGTTCTTCTTTTATGCTTTGTCCTCGTACGGATTTTGGTTGTTATGAGATATGCAGTTTATTGCTTTGTGACTCTCCGATCTGGGCACCGGACCGACGTAGCACCTAAAGCATCGCGATGAGGTTCCTCGCCGCCGTATCCTGTGTAGTTCGTCAATTCTGAACTTTTTACTTTGCAGTATCTTTTCTGTTTTTGCAACGGGCATTAGGATACTGGCTGCTTCCCACTTGCCCTTCTGGTAATCTTGTCCATATTCTTAATGATCAGGACATCCTTATGGGTCAGCGGCAGGACTTTAGCTAAGCTTTTCAGGGTCAAAAAAGCTATTGCCTAAAACTGTTCGGTTGAAACTCCCGATTTACTAAACTTCAGTAGAAGTTCACCTGCTCAGGTGCTCCTTCTACGCGTGATCTTTTTCTCAAACTCTTGAAAGTCCGGTGCGCCTTTAACGTTTTAAATGATGTCGGTATAGAATACATCTTTCGATTCCTTAATTTTCAACGCATAGGATGGAGCAGATCTTGATCGGGTCTTCGGCCGATTGCGCATTTGGTGTATTAGGGTTGCTGGCATTCTCGGTCTTTTGTGTACGTGTGTGTCTTCTTGTACTATATAGATGAATATTGCAACTCAGCCCCTTCTCGGCTTTTAATGCCCCCCCCCCCAAGTTACTCAAAACCTGAGAAAATTTTACAAAAAAAAGATACTCTTATTTTTCATGTGAAAAATTCTTCCCTGAGGACTTATAAATTTATCAAAATCGGCAAAATATTTTATTTATTTATATATTTTCAGAGTAGAATACAAAATAACATTTGTCGATCAATACAGAATATAATTATAATTCACAATTTTACACTATAACGCCGCACATAGCCTTTAATCTTCATGTTAAAAAAATAACTAAAATGAATGATTTTCATCTCCCCAATTTGTTCTCTATTCTGAAACATATAAAGTACATGTATAATAAATATATTATGCAATTTTGAAAAAAATATGTGGCTTACCATGTTCTTAATGTAACATGTATCAGCATGTACGGACTCAAGCTGTCAAACAGTATCGGGCAGTATTCACAAGTTAAAAATCTTCTATACATCAATGTAACTTGTTAAGCAGGTACAAATTCCTGTAAATAATAATTATTTTAAATCAGTTGCTACAAGAAAATAAGCTGATGCGATTAAAGTATTAAAAGAATCACATGAAACATACACATAAAAGGAAAATAGCAATTCAAAATTTACTCTAATACTATCAAAGCAAATCATGTAAAGAAGAATAAAAAATCTTTAATATATTGGATATCCGAAAAAAATTTTAATCACTACAAGAGAAATTTAATGCTGATTATGAAAAATGCTTGATATTGAAAAGAAAGTAATAAATATTTAGTAAAGAAAAAAGTTATAAATATGCAAATTACTGCATCAGCGTTATCGCAACTAGTGACACTTACAGTTTGTACAGCTCTTACTCTTTTAGATGATTTTATCATATTTCATCATAATTAGTCCTTCTAAATGACTCCGCGATGAAGCCTCTTCGAGTAGCTATCTGAATCTAACAATAACTTCTGGAACTCTGAAAAAGAAATTTCCATAAAGTATCTATGCTTTATAAAAATTGAATATTTATGCAGTTAATTTATACTTATCTAATATACATCCAGTTGGTTGAAGTTTTTGGTAAACACAAGGTACAGCTTGTCTGAATGAAACTACTTAACCCTAAATGACACATCAACATAAAAACATGTGGCCAGACAGAATAGCCAACACTGACAGTTGACGCTGCGAGGCAGCGATCACAGAGTATGTTCGTGGCGCCTCGCGCCTTGCAGCGGAGTCTTTCACACTTTATACGAACTCGTTCGCGCTCGAGCGCGCGATTTGAGTTCACGAATATCATTTAAAATTTCATATGTGTTTAAATTACGTATA
>JAWWEQ010049534.1:0-13268 GCA_035583055.1 Torymus tubicola
ATTTTACTTAATCGAATTTGTAAACAGAGAGATATTCGTTATAACGTCTATTCACTCCGAAGGTTACAACATGACGAGCCACATCTAAAAAGATTTTCCTAAATTGTATGCATGACCGCCTGGGGATTTCCACATCCATTTGACAATACTCGACAATTTCCTTTTTCATGTTAAATATATAGCCAGGACTCGTTTCGCGATACCAGGTCAGAAAAATCTCACGATCGGCAGCGGTCATTGAGTTGACGCCGTAAAACTCAACGGGTGATAGAGGTCCGATGTAGTCTTGATTGTCGAGAGTATTGAAAAAATGGGGAAAATATCCTTTTTTACTACTCGAGGGTAAACCGAAGGTCACTGGTAGCTAACGATGAATTTGGTGCGACCGTATTTAAGCATCATCACATTTTGACCGTTCAAAATGATACTGGCTGCCTTATATGCTGGGTTCTCGACTAGTTCTTTTAAAATGAATTGCGCGTCAAAAGCTTTGGCATTGGGCGCGATGCATACAATTTCAGCGAAATCAGTGCTTTCCCAAATGCACAAACCTAACAGCTCTCTAACCGGATCTCGCATAAAAACGAATTCACGTATCCCGCAGCTATTACAACTAATTTTTATGCTGTCGATAGTCATGCAATCGGTGCAGACCTGATGAGCAACACAGAGATTGGGCAAGTGAAGGTATGCATTTTGAGCGTACACAGTGTCCTACCGCGTTTCAAAATCATAAAAAATATACAAACATTTTTTAGCCGCGACGCGTTGCTTTGAATAATAGGCTGCATGAAGCATGGCTCGGTAAAACGATGGTGTTTCACATAGTGTTTACAGTACCCGACACCGCACTCGTCTGTAAATATTCACGGTCTTTAAACACTGTACACACAACCTCACGACGTCACAGACTTTTCTATTATTTTTTTTTGTATGACCCTGCGTGTTTATGATTCACAAAACATTCATGATCAAAGAATTTACGACCACAGTCTGTGCACTCGATTATTTCGACACAATCGCTCCTACATGGAGGGCTAACGAAACAACATTGACACGTACGCGAACACTTATGTTGCTCGATACAGCGATATCCTTTCTTGCAATAAGAACAAAAGAAGCGTGCTCCAGCAGACGCGAATAAATTTGTTATGACGTTGAAATGTCGGTGTCGTTCATCAAATATTAAATAAATAACGCCGTGAAGGGGGTTACTTAATTCTTCGAGAGTGTTTCGACCCTCACAAAATGGCGCCTCTCCATTACCCAGTTTCTCAATTTCAAAAACGACGATAGCAATTCCCGATGCGCTAAAAAGATTTTGAAAAGCTAAAAGTTCTCGAAACCCGCAGCCCTCGAACGGTAAAAACACGCCTGCGTCATTCACGAGTTTTTCCGCGTGCTCTTTTTGTAATTTATGACGTGAATCACGTATAATTTTCCACTCTTTACGCATCTCTACACAATCCCGTGTCTTGAGAGCTAAGTGCGCTTTAGCCACTACGAGTGCACGCGGTAAACAAAGATTATCTTCGTTTTGTATTGTCACGATTGAGCGTTTTTGGAAGCTGCTCACAGTCAGAGCCGGTTTTCCCCGTATCCCACCGCACCAGCAGGCATTTCCACATAATAAACCTGTAAAACAAGTGTGTCGTCAATACTCAAAACCTCATTACTCTGAGTTATGGCACTAATTAGATTCCATAAATCAGAGGCGTTAAAATTTTCGACAGGTCTAAACGAAAGGCCCCCGGGGCCTTGTGCAAACCGCTCGCTTCGCACACTCACACCTATTAAATTATTTCCAGGAGCATATCCAGTTAAATAATTATGAATATCGCTAACCGCCTCTTCCATCCACAATACAAAATTTTACACGCACTAAAAGAGTGACGAGATTCGCTTCGGTGTGTGTTCGGTTCTTCACAGCGGTGAAGTCTCGTCTTGTGCTTGGTCGCGAAACCAACGCTGCATCGCCACTTGTGGGTTACGGGCTATTTTCTGGTATAACTCTGCTAGCCCGGCAATCTCGATCAGAGCTGTATTGTCTGGTCGATTCGACAAATCACGGACGCGAATAACTATAATTAAATATATATTAAAAAACAAAATCAGAAACGTTTTTAAGAAATAAATAAATATTTATATTATGTTCGTTAACGCGGCGATGTGATGAATAATTGTGGTTGTACTCGTGCGTGATCCTGTTTGCTACATTTTGCATGTTCGTCAGTAGCCTTTCATGTTCGGACCGTATCATATTGGCAGCAACGCTGCTGTCTTCGCTCAGTACATCCGGTGGTTGGCTCGTGATAAGCCGGCGTTCTGCAGCGATCACTAGCAGCCGATCGTAATTCGCTAGAGTATCGGCTATCGTGAGGTCCCTATACATTAAATCTTCTTTACGCCTCTCCACCGCCAGGCGTACAGCGCGCTCCTCAGCCGACTCCCTCGGAGGCTCCTCGTCACTATAGCCCCATGCAATGAGCGGTGGGTTTTTGGGTCGTTCGTTTTCGCGGTATACATCTACATCCACCACTATTTGTTCGCCAGCGTCTCGCCCTTCTTCAGAAGCTTCATCCTCGCCACTGTATTCGCCCTCTTCATGGTGGTCGCCCTCCACAGCCCCAGCCACCGCCGCCGCCTTCGTCGTCTCGTTGTCGGTAAAACTGTATCTTCTTCGTACACTTGAATTAATTTCACCCGCTGTGCATGCCGAGTGCTCGGACGATACCATGTCCACATTTTTAACACTGCTTTCCGCAACGCGTAATGTAATGATTATCCATCTTGAAACTTTTCAATAGACTGAATACAGTGCCTCGTCGTACAGACTTGTTATACGCTCTCGTCATCTTCGAAATACACGCCAACAACCGTATGATAAAAAAAAATTCGTCATCTAGTCATCTCGTTGGAGCGTGCTACAGACGCTACCCCCGTCGCTACAGCCACCACTACCACCGACAACTCGCTGTTTAACAAACAGATTTTTCTTCGAACGCGTGCTCATTTTTTTTAACATTATCGAGTCTCTTATGACAAAAGCGTAAACTTCGAAAAGGCGCATACAGACACACACTCACGCCACTTCATAAGCACATGGGACTGTTTTGTAAAAATACATTCCTATTAACGTGTGAAAGGTGACGAGCATACTCGCGATAAAAACACATAACACTCAAGCAGGGGCTGGCCGAGAACAAATTTTAAAAGAGTTTTACATGGTGTTGCCGAGCAACAGTAGTATGTCATACTTTCCCGATAACACAACTAGCTGCTTCACGACACACTTACCACGCGAGATAAAATTACACGGTGAATGGCTCGTTGGGCTGGTGGAAATTCACATACCATGCAGTATCGTACATTTTCAAGATGAAGCTTCCTTCAGGTTTGCCACGTACGACGGAATGCGGCTCATAGAGGAAAAATATTGTATTAAACCTTTTGGAATTTATGATTCACTCTCTCAGCTGATGGACGCGATAAATAGTTCAAACGAAACCTATCGTCATCAAATGCTCGAACCCACAAATACCTCGAACCACCAAAATCGCGCGCACGAAACGCAAAAGGACCGTAAAAAAAGTAGGGGGGCGAAAGTCACACAAAGGAGGCCGAAAAAGCGAAAAACGACGACTTTTCGAAGCGTTAGCGATATTTTCGGACCAAAATAAATAGAAAAAAATGTCTTTTTTACATTCACACTCGTCAGAGTGTATGTCGAGTGAACTCGACCTTTTTACACTCCCGGCGACTCAAACATCCATCGAGGGTAGCTGTTTTTTGAACTATAAACCCGTGTCGTCCATCAGCGATAAAGGTGACGCACCGATCGAATTTGTCGTATCTAGTGCCAGCAAGCATTACATCGATTTCGCGCATACCATGCTTTACGTAAAGGCACAAATACTACCGGTCAAAGATCCCGACGTGAATTTAAGAGCGGCACCCGTTAATAACGTTCTTCACTCTATGTTCAATCAAATAGATATTTTTCTCAATCAAAAACTTGTCTCACCTCCAAACAACGCATATCCGTACAGAGCTTACATCGAGTCGCTATTGAGTTATTCGCCAGCGGCCAAAGAGTCTCATCTCACTTTGAGTCTCTGGTACGATGACACAGCGGGCTGCTTCGAGGCCATACTGTAAAATCAAGGGGCCGGTTCTAATAAAGGACTCATCAAACGACAAAATCATACCCTTGGAGGGAAAACATTCGATATGGTTGGCCATCTGCACTGCGATTAGTTTAATCAAGACAAAATGCTTATCAATGGCGTTGAAATGCGCGTATAACTAGTGCGCAGCAAAGATGCCTTTTGCCTGATGGATAGCACAGACGACGGTCGATTTGCTATAAGGAAAAAAGAAGCCACGCTCATTATTCGACGGGTGAAAATAAATCCCGGTATTTTAATAGTTCACACCAATACTTTGGCCAAGACAACCGCCAAGTATCCCATCACACGTGTCGAAGTTAAAACTTTTACGCTTCATGCCGGTATACACGGTGACAGTATCGATAACGCAATTCTAGGGCAACTGCCTAAGCGTGTAATTATCGGTTTCGTAGATAATAGATCGTTCAATGGAAATCGGACACTTAACCCATTCAACTTTCAACATAAATTACCTCTCCCTCTAGGTCGATGGTGTACAATTCCGAGTAAACCGTTACAACCATGATTTACCGAAAATAACGCATCCTTTATCGAAGCTTTTCAAACGTTCTACTCTGGCACAGGTTTACATTTCCTCAATGAGGGCCTAGGCATAAATAGATCCAATTACGCACAGGGCTATTTTCTCACAGCTTTCGATCTGAGGCCTGATTTATCGACTCACTGTCACACGCATTGGAATCTCGTTCCCTCCGGTAGTGTACGTATCGACGTGGGTTTCGAAGTGGCCCCAACGACTACAATAAACTGCATTGTCTATGCCGAGTACGATAACATTCTCGAAATCGATTTTACGCGACAAATATTATCGGATTTTAGTGCCTAAGTGTTGACAGCAGCACTTGAACAGTCACGTCCCTTGATGGCGGCGGCTGTAGCGGCTACTGCAGTAGAAAGTGGCGATTAAGTGGGTCTAGCCGCCGCCGCAGAGCATCCTAGCGCGTCACTTTGCTTTTTCTCTTACACTCTACAACACATGCTTTTTGCACAATCGACATGAACTATGTAATCAACATTCAAGGCTTTCGCGACGCTGAGAAAAAATTTGTACCAAAAGAGGTTGTGATTGTTTGTCTACAGAAAAAAATTACCGATCACTGGATAGTACAGCTGCCCTGCAATTTCGAGGACTTACCCGAAGACGTTCAACATTCTAATACTTACTATGCCCTTGATGTTCACGGAATTCATTGGTTCGAAGGCGATGTGAATCTTCGCCAATTGCATCGCTATCTCTACAATATCGCACGAGTATCGAGAAGAATTTACGTGCGCAGCGAGGAGAAGGCCCGCTACATCGAGACACTCTTTGGAAGATGTATATGTAACTTGGAGAAATACGACTCTCCAACATTTTCGAAGTTCAACGAAAAGTTCATTCAATGAAAATCTTTACAAACAAAAAAGATTTTTGTGCTCTATACAAGGCCAATCAAATAAAAAAATGGCTACACTCGATACTACCGAAGAATGGCGCTCTGTTCCGAGAGAAAGCGTATGGAGTGAAATGTATTATACACGAGTATCAGTGTAAGGCGAAGAAAAAAACTCTGCGGTTTGTGGAGAATTCGGACACTGACGATGATGATACAAATAGTGACCATTCGGATAGTTACGCCATATACTTCTCAACAGTCGAAGACTCTGCATCCACACGCCAAGAATGAACACCAGAGAAATAACACAAGCCATCAGTAAAGTTGCTGCTAATTCGATCGGCGTCCACATACCACAACGTTTGAGTCTTCCAGCAGCCATCGTGACTAATCTCGATACATCGGATAAACCAGGCTCTCATTGGGTGGCGTTCTATATAGATCAGCATGCAATCGGCACCTACTTTGACAGCTACGGACTGGGTCCGACATCACGATATCATCTTGATCGACTCGGAAGAAATTGCAAGCGATACAAGTGGAACAAGAAAAAGTTGCAGAGTATTGCTTCGAGTATTGCTTGCAAGTCTGACTTTGTTGAAATAGTTATCGCTATTTACACACATTGCTCACGGTTCTCTAAGTACCTCTTGAACGCGTTGACTGATTCATGAAAGGTAGTGTTAAATAGATTTACCTTTGAGAATCATTTTTCACACAGTCTTGTCAACTGAGCGCGAACAACACTCTCATATACAAAACTTATCAATGCGTACGTGACTGAAACAGAGGAACCGCTGTTGTCCCATATACATACGTATAGTAAAGCCTCTTGAACCACTACAGGGTTTATTACACATCGATCAATAGATTTGAGAATAATTTTCCCACCGGCTTGCCTCCCTCCAGCACAGTACATACGTAGTGTTCTGTCATTGGTTCAGCGGACACCACCCACTACCCAACCCAAAGATATGGTGGGGATACATACTCACACACATGTAAAGAACGGTGGGCCCAGAGCCTGCAATAATACGTTAGAAGCAGCGACTGAGAACGCATCTCTGTCGTAATGCTGTATTATTTCTTTAAAATAACGTACACGCACGTATAATCGCGCATCCATTGTTGCATTTATTTTTCTTAAAGTCGTAAAAATGAGTCAGGAGAATATTCCGCCGACTCTGCTATTCAACAGGAGCTATGCTCTGACTAAATGCCATTCTAAGTTTGTTTACCTTGGCTTGGAATATTTTGATCGAAAATTTCGACCCGTTATTCAATTTGCTGGAGAAACTTCGCTAAAAAAGTAGGCCACCATGGACAAGGAGACCTGGATACAATTCACGACTCATTTTGTCGACATTCAAAACTATCTGTACACCCACTTTCAAGCATCCAGAAAGATCACGCTGCCATGTCACGACATTTGTCTGATGGCATGTTACGCCTCAAATGCCGTAGCCATCAACCAAACGCGTGAAATTACACCGCCCGACTGTTCGAGCCGCTATGAACACGAGTCACAGGTCTGGGACACCGTCGATGGCCATAGCAGCAGCAGCAGCAGCAGCAGCAGCAATAGTGACATTCCAACCAACAACGACAACATTAACGAGCCACCCAAAAAGAAGAAAAAAATTAAACATTTTCCGAGTGTAGCGATGTTGTTAAAAACATTTTCGCATTTGAAAAAATTACGCGATTGTATAAATTTTAGATTCGAATAATTCGAAAAATGTGCTATTTTCGTCAACATAGGTCACGAAACAATACACATTTATGACAAAAATGACAAAAATATTATACAAGCGTTTTTTGACGGTGTAACTTTTTTAAAAATATTCGACGAATTTAATGAGAATTTAAAATCTAATATAGGAAATCGCGTTGGCTATTCAGATTTTAGAGTAACTGATGTAGATAGATTGTTTTTAAAGCTACATGCTCTGTATTTATTCACTCTTGAAAAAGAATTACACGACGCTATTCAATAAATATAAATTATTATTACATTTGTTTTTTCACTTATACTTATCCTTATCTCATCAACCTCACATCCTCACACCCTCACCCACATCATCTCCCTATCAATCAACTCCCTTACGTAAATATAAGTCAAGCGCAATGCAACGATAAATCAGTCGAGCGCCAGCTCTCATGGAGAACAAGTCATGGGGCCACAAAACAACCACTCATCGATAAAAAAGATTATTCCTCCACCGATAAAGATTTTACCCGCTATAAATCCTTTTCAACCAATAGCTTCTCTTTCCCGAAAAAGAAGGTTATTCAAACTATAAGTAGGCATTAATATATTGTTTATAGAGTACGCTATGTTGTTTAGCACTCTTTAAGGAGAGAGTATAAGACTATCATCATGACCACAACGACTGGCTGCATAGAGTTCAATATGTCACTTAGAGAGCGGCAAGGAGAGGGGTTTAACAACCAGAGCGCTCCTACTATATTCGAAAAATTTTCAGTATCCGTACGGCCATGTCACAGAGAGGTTGTGTCACAAAGCAGCTTCACGTCGCTAGAGAAAAGTTGCGGCTGAAGATTTCACTATTAGCAATAATCCGAGACGATGTAGCCACATTAAGACACGAGATCACAGTGCTGGAGAAAGCAGCGTCAACAACAGTTACGAGTGCAGTTCCATATAGTAACCAACCACCAGAGAGCACAACCCCTCCATACAGGCAGCGATAGTACTAGAAAACAGTCTCTCGTGCGCTATTTGTAACAAAAGGCTATCGTCGCTTACGCACCAACAGACATGTGGGATTCTGGCACAAGTATTGGCGTTGCAACACCGTCCGATGCAATAAATACAGTGAAACAGCTTGTGAATGCCTAGCTGATATGGGCTCACCATGCTCTCCATAGAAGAAGAAGTGTCATTTGTGTGTGTGTGCGTGTGTGCGTATAATAAAAAAAAATTGTAAGGTATGGTCATGTGTGCAAAAAATGTTTTAAATTTAATATATACATAGTAAGAATTGTAAGGTGTGTGCGTGCGTGCATGCGTGCGTGTGTGTGTGTTAATAAATTAATCATTTTTATAAATGTGTTTTATTTATTTATAGAGAGAGAGAGAGAGACAGAGAGAGAGAGAGAGAGAGAGCGGGAATAGGTATAGCGTGCTCGCACTCCGCTCAAAGAAAGCGAGGAAAACTATACAGAGTAGATACCCCCACTCTCACTACCCATGCCAACTTGGGCGTACTTGCCTATACATTCAACGACAGAGAGCGCTTGTCCAATATAGCGTAGTTCCCCCACTCCTGCGATAACACCCAAGCTCTTACACTGGTCCCGACAAGTATAGCGAGTGACTCACACCCTGGCTCCAACTATGCCATACTTAACTGTACCAGTATAGCGTGTTTACACTTACAGTAGTTACACAGTAACTAATTACTTGTTCGTTTAGCAAAACAGTAGCTAATTACACTGTGTTTATATAAACAAACAAGCAATAGCTACTGTTTTGCTACTGTTCTGCTACTGTTTACATAAACATTCTTATCTCAAGTGGATCTCAAGTGGGTTAGGGATGAACGCACCAGGGGTGACTCACCTGGGCGCATCCTGTAATATGATCCCTATCTGTCTCGCTATACCGGTACATATACTACTATGATAAATCTACAAAGAATCGTCGCTATTATAAACGGATAAAAACAAATTCTAATTGATAATTACAATAGCACTGATTCTAACGAAGCTTATATTCTGCAAAATTAAGAGGACGTTGAATACCCACGCGATTCCTACATTACCGGCAACACAATATTATTTATTTATTCAGAGACTAGGCAATCTGGCAACATATTACGAGTTGTCCCCCATTTTCTCAGTAAATCTAACAATATCAAATTTTTAAATTTTCGTTTTATTAAGTTTTAAAATAAATTTGGAACTACGGTTCCAAATGCAATGTTGGTCCGTATTTCCAAGTTTACTTGAATATTTAGTGATAAAATGAAAATTTAAAAATGTGATATTGTTAGATTTATGGAGAAGAATGGGGGACAACTTGTAATATATTGCTAGACGTCCTCTAATATCGATAACAAATACTTAAATAAGATTAAAATGTGCCCCCAAACGAGCAGAGATTCGGTGCTCGACTGGGGGGATTGCTCGCGCGAGCAAATAATTTAATCGCGGTTATGCTTTTATTTGCATCAAACTTATCTGATCCGGTTTTGGCGATGTGCGAGCGATTGCAGGCGTCGGGCTTCGTGTTAACTATCTCAGGAGGTCAGGCGGCGAACTGTCGATGTAGAGGCGCAGGATTTTTTGCTGGCTCTCTTGGGATATTATGCGGCAAGCTGGCGATGTGTAGGCGCAGTGTCCCTTTCGTGGGCTCTCCCAGAATGTTGAGCAGCGAGTTCGCGATATTTCCGCGCAACGCCTCTTGCGTTGGCTTTCTCCTCGCTGGACTCTTACCTGGCTGGATCGAATGGGTGAGTGACATGCAGACGTAATGCTTTCTGTTGGCAATGTCCAGGCGTGGCTCCAGGTTTGCTTATCCGAGGACCAACGAGGAAAGAGACAGAGCCCTTCGGCGTCACGCCGGGGTCATCCTACTTGCGCTGCCTATTTCACAAACTTTGTTTATTATCCCCGCGCTCTCAGTTTTGATCCTCGGTCAACGCCCTGCGGCCGCCTCGCTTGACATAATGCGTTGCCCCACACAGATTATTGTTACAATATATACACAGCGTAAAAAGAGCTACGCCGCACAGTGGGAAAAAATGGAAAAATGAGTTTCAAAAACAAATTTCGTTTTTTCTTTAAATTGTAGGGTTTGTACCCTACAATAAGCAAAAGACATAAAAAAAATGTAAGCCTTATTTTTTCAGGGCAGGATATTCGCCGGATGTTGTCGATGCTAGCGAAAAGTATGTAAATGCATTTTAAAATATTTACTGAGACAGCAAATGCTATAGAAAGTACCTTCTCTGATAAAAAAATTACACATGATTGTGTATTATATATTATTATATCAACTATACTGTCACGGGATGATTTTTATTCACCAAATGCTTTCATCTAAGCAATTTGGTGATTCGAATCCGGGTCTTTCTGCTCACCGTTCATTGACCCTAAGGCGAGATTATGTCGCAAACGCTACAACGTCGTGCAATTGCAAACTTAATCTGGTGTCTTACCGTGCAACACGCGAGAATGGTATCCGGCGCTTTTATTTCTTACCAGTGACTGAAACTCGCCTTTAGTCACTGGTTTTGTGTGCCGACTGCTCAGTTCACCACGATGCTCTATTCTCCCTAGTGATGGTTGGAATGCGAAATTACAACTCAACAAATTAAATGTAAACAAAGATAGGTTAGGTTTAATAAAGTCGAAAAGCGAAAAATACAATATTCGTAGTTTTTAACTATCGATGCGCTAATACGCTATTTGCTGTACGTGAGGTAATATACGCCGCACGTACATGATTCTACACCATCATCATATTCTACATCACGCACTTGCCGTATTACACGCACTACATACGGTAAGTGCTTCGAGCATATACTACTGGAGGTAGCGTTCAAGCGGCCGAGCGCGTTACCAGCCGGGGAGAGAACTATGAAGTTACATGCTATCTTCATAGCTGCTATCTCTCTCTTCGGCTGGTAATGCGCTTTGCCGCTTGAACGCTACCTCCAGTAGTATATGCTCGAAGGGTAAGGTATTGAGAGGTAGTCGCGCTCGTTTCGCACCACACACATACTAGAGTAAGAGAGACAGAGAGAGAGAGAGAGAGCAGGCTCAGCGATATTTTGTCATCTGCGCATTCGCTGCGTACACTTGCTATTTACAAACCGCCAACAAACTAAATTCAAATATGTCATTCTACATAAGTTCTTGATGAACTTATGTTTAAAACCTGCGCTCTTTCTACACTCAATCTCTCCGCGTGATAATGCCTAACGGATGCCGTTGTCCAAGTATCGGCGAATCTGAACAACGGTTCCGCGAAACTAACTTGCTGGGCGATAAATGCGTGCACGCTTACATTTGTAAAAATCAACTCACAGCATCGCTTCCATGACTGTCTTTTACAATATAGCTGGTGACAAGCGCACTTGGTCGAGAATACGAGCGATATAGCATACGACAGGTGAAACAAGCCTATTGTGTGTTCTTGTTATTCATCGCGACCTTCACACTACGTGAACGCGACGTTACACTACGCGAATTACTTCAGCCTCAGAGTTCTACGCATGTACTCTCTGAGGTTCAATCAGTGAAACAACAACTAACAACGTCATGCTGTCTACTCGCAATGCCGCGAATCCGGCATTTCGCGCGCATTTTCCCGTCAACTCTCTCTGGGCTTGCTAATCATGCCCTCCATACAGCTCTAATGCTGCATCGAGGCGCCATCTCTTGTTTACATAACAAAGCACCTAATTGCTTTGTTTTATCAACGACGTCGGCACGGCTGGCCGTGACAATACATATTATACACGATTATATCAAATATACACATACAATCATATACGATCGGATCTATTAATTTCTGTAAATTTCCGAAGTTACAATCGCACATGATTTGATCTGATTATATATGCCTGTTTGCACTCATATACAAATATATTTGTTCATATATATGATTATATATCATCGTGTATATTGATGTGGAGAAAAATATTCATTGAATGAAGTTAATGGCCAAAGATTACTACCAAACTTATTAAATGAATAACAAACATTTTTTTAAATTTGCAACGTTTCGGTCGTTTATTTATTACGACCCTCTGCAGGCAACTGGTGAACAAAACAAAATACAAAAATTTACAAACTACTTATAAATAATAATATAACAAATCAATTATGTACAACAGTTAAACTTACATAGTGTGTCAATTTTTGAAATAATAATACGGAGAACTGTCCGTTCGCCAATGAAAATTAATTCAGAATTTTCGAATATATACCAAAAATTGATTCATTGGTGTGTGTATATGTAACAAGATGGATGTGTGAATGTAATAATGCTATTCGTTAGCGGTTAGGTGGGGCGCAGCCTACTCCGACGAGTTTTGGAACGGAGAGAGGTATCAGGTGAACATAACATTGGTAGGGGCGTGGCATGAGACACGAAGTCTGTACGTGAAAATAAAACAAAATATACCTACTATAACATGATCTCCTGATATCTATTTCGCTATCGTATATGAGTTGAATGTTCGGAAGGAAATAAAAATTCAAAAATTTTAATCATGGTGCTATATTCTTTTGGAAGTTTATTAATCTCAAATTGTTTGTTCATATATTTCTTTTGTGTATATATGTGTAATGCTTCAGAGAATAATCTTTTTCCTTTATTAGTTTCATGATCAAGAATTTTAACTGTATCAAAGTTTATAGTGTGATTGTTTTCTATTCTATGTATGTGTAAGAATGAATTTCTATCTTCTTCTATATACTTCTTATGGTGTTCTTTTATTCAGACGCCCAATAGCCTACACGGTTGTCCAACATACGACGCATTGCAGTTGTTACAATTAATTTTGTAAACTACATTTGATTTTTCTAATTTTTCATTTTTATCTTTTGCTAATACAATAATATTATTCATTTTGTTTTGTACGCTAAATATAACATTGGTATGAAATCGTTTGAAAAAGTATTTAGAAAAACCTTCAATTTCTTTCACGAACGGTAGACAAATGAC
>JAWWEQ010049535.1:0-13266 GCA_035583055.1 Torymus tubicola
CGTGAAATAAATCATTACTCTAATTAATCTTTGTTAGATTATTTTACTTGACAAGTTACCTGTGTGTGAGTTTACCTGCTTTTGGTCATCCTCCGGGGGCTTGCAACATAACTCGCGCGTATTTATGTTCGCCGTAAGAAAGCAAGCGTTCGCGCGCACGCTTGAATGTAGGCGGGATTTATAAATTTTTGTTGTACTATTTTAATAGATTTTATTCCGTATAGACTAATTTAATAAATCGTTTTTTCTATGTATAGAATTTAATTCTCTTATAACTATAAAATAAATAAAAAATATAGATATATTGAAAAAAATATTTATTCTCGTTACTTTATTAAATATACATTAAATTAAATGACTCGATTTTTTCTACACATCGTTGCTCCAACATCCACTTTTTTATGGCTATTATGTTTCGTAGAGCGCACACTGGAAAATCACAAGCGGTGTCATTGTTACATGAAAGAAGTTCTACTGGGAGTTTCCGTAAAGAAGAGCATCCCATGTCCTCAATGTTGAAAATTAATCTGAAAAAAATAAACGAGTGTGTGTGAGATATATTTAAACGAAAAAAAAAATTAATAGCTTACCGATCAGGAAAAAATCTCTGTAACCATTTTGTTTTCTCCAAACCTTTTACATATATCTCCGCTCCGTCAAGTACGCCGGGATGTTGCCTGCCCGTGAAATAATTCCGTGAAAATTTTCTTTGAGCCATCTGGTTTCAGACTTATTTTTGTCCAGCAACTTCTCCTAAGCATGAGGTGGTTTAAAGAGGAAGACTGACGGTGTAGGATCTTCCTCGAGAGGGACGATGGCTACTTCCTTGAAGGCAAATTCATTCAAGGTAATTTTAAAACGTTGTAAATCGACGACGTATTTCATATTGCTAGTAATAATGTCTGTTGTTCCTATGACTGTTCTCAAACGAGATTCAAGAAGCGAATGACGTTTTAGACTTTGCGTCTCCTTTTATAATCTACCCCTGGTGTTTTTTTAACCAATCACATTTCTTTTCTTCCAACCCGATTCTCACGACGAATCACAATCGATCTCCATAGAGTATATGGAGGTGCGAGCCCACAGAAAAATCATTCAACTTTCCCAAGTCATTCGAAGTAGTGGTCCAAGATGGTAGAATATTTTAAAAATACAGCTCAGAACTTGTGGAAATTGTATCAGTTTACGTTAAATGATGTTATCGACGAGGATGATGTTAACCGATGGCTTGCTCTCGGTCAGGCGGCTCTGCTTGCTGCTCAAAATTTAATTCAGTCTCCCAACAACAACTTAACAGTAGCCGACAAGCAAAAATTACAAGCAAGTGTTGCGCTTATAAACAGTGTACTGCATTTACTGAGTGAACGGCCGGTTGGTGGTGAACTACAAGCTGCTGAAGATGACAATGCAGTAGTCTGGGATGATGTAGAGTTCGCTTTTGAAAATAGAATAAAGACGGGTATGATCACAAACCGGAGACATCTCGACTTAGTGACTTTTATGAGAGATGCTAAAAAACAGTATATTGCAAAAGCCAATGAAGCTCTCGAAGTGCACTCGGCTGTAAAAGTTAATACTGTTTTAACAGCTGAGTATAGAATAGTGAAGGACGACGAAGAAACTAGTGACATCAAGTATTTCAATACCAAGACCGCACCGATATATTCATCAACGGACTTAAACGAGTGATTTCTTATGAATTTTTAGAACCCGATTGATATAGAAATAGAAGAGTTTCAAGAGCGCGAGTCTGGCTGGTCGCTCAAATCGATTTTGAACTTGGTTATTAACATTTGTAAACGTAATCCCATGCGAGGAAGTTCATACGTTGATTTACCTCCTCTCATTAAGGACAAGCAGGCATGCATCAACGTTAAGAACAATGATAACGAGTGTTTCAAGTGGGTCCTTCTATCGGCTCTGCATTCCGCAAGGCATCACACAGATCGGGTCTCTATATACTTTCCATACAGAGATGAACTCAATTTCGAAGGAATTACTTTTGGAATACTGTGGAAAAAGTTCGCGATCATTGTTATTTCACGGGAAAGTGAGTATTATTTCAAACATACTTTCATATTATTGTCATTGTTTTTGTTAAAATAATTTCTTTAAATTACAGATATCGCGGTCCAGCTCATAGTTCATGTATTCTCGGTATCAAGACTCGAGAACGATACCTATAGTTTTTCGCAATTTAAGCGGTTACGATTCACATCTTTTTATAAGAGAAATCGCAACGTGTTTTCCAGGACGAGTTTCGCTTCTTCCACAAACAAAGGAGAAATATATCTCTTTTACAAAGTTTGTAGAAGGTACAGACATAAACCTAAGATTTATCCATTCGTTCAAGTTTATGGCCTCGTCCCTGGACAAGTTGTCGTCATATTTGGACAAGCTTAATGTTTTGGAGCGCATATTTCGACAAGATGGACTCTTCAATGAGCAGATTGTGCTCTTGAAAAGAAAAGAAGTTTTTCCATACGACTACGTCTCGTCGTTTGAAAGACTCAAAGAGACAAACCTTCCATCAAAAGACAATTTTTTCAGTAGCTTGTATGAAGTGCACATTAGCGATGAAGACTATGAGCAGGCTAAAAATGTGTGGAATACTTTCAACATTCAAAATCTTGGTCAATATTCCGATTTGTATCTCAAAACGGACGTTTTGTTGTTAGCCGAAGTTTTTGAAAATTTTAGAAAAAACTGTCTAATTGCTTACGATTTAGATTCCGCTCACTACCACCCGACGCCTGGATTAACGTGGGATGCAATACTCAAATATACAAAGGTAAATAAATCATTATATTCTCATTTTATTTTAGTCTAAAATAAATTGAATTTTTTCAGATTCAACTAGAACTTCTGACCGACGTTGACATGCTAATGTTCGTTGAACGTGGTATTCGAGGAAGTATAAGCCAGTGTTGCAATAGATATGCTAAGGCGAATAATCAATAAATGGGAGAAAATTACAAGCCTCACGATGAAGAGAAATACCTCATGTACTTTGACGTTAATAATGTATATGGTTGGGCCATGACGGAACAATTACCCTACGGTGGTTTTAAATGGGTCCAAAACATCGAGCGCTCTGACTTTTACAACATCCCCAATGACATTCAAATAGGCTATATCCTCGAAGTATATTTGGAATACTCGCAAAATATTCACGATGCATACAAAAGATCTTCCCTTTTGTGCTGAACATAGAGCGCCACCGGGCTCCAAGCAAGAGAAGTTAATGAGAACTTTATTCCACAGTTTAAGTAAAGTCGATGGCTCAAACCATATATTGATTTGAATAGTGAGAAACGTAAAAATGCTAAAAATGAATTCGAGAAAATGTTTTTTAAGCTCTTTAATAATGCCGTTTACGGGAAGACAATGGAGAATGAGCGCAAACGAGTTGATATTAAGTTGATAAACAAGTGGTCTGGACGTTATGGAGCTGAAGCTCTCATCGCAAAACCAAATTATCACAGTTGTACAATCTTTGACGAAAATCTCGTAGCAATACAGATGTTACGCACTGAAATATGTATTAAAAAACCAATATACGTTGGTTTAAGTGTCTTAGACTTGCTTAAAACACTAGTATACAGATTTCATTATGATTACATAAGAAGTCGTGTAGGTGACAAGTGTAAGCTGCTTTACATAGACACGCACAGTCTTATATACGAGATCACCAACGCTAACATCTACGACATCATGCGACGAGACATTAACGAATTTGACATCTCGGATTATCCTGAAGACAATCCCTTCAATATACCTCGTGCCAATAAAAAGATAGTTGGACTAATGAAGGATGAATGTAATGGGCGACTTATGTTGGAATTCGTCAGACTGCGGAGTAAAATGTACAGTGTCCAAGTCCAAGGACAGAAACCAATCAAAAAGGCCAATGCTGTCAAGAGCTCTGTTGTAAAAACTACAATCAACTTTGAAGACTACGTCAAATTTTTACGCGAAAATATAACTGTAACACGTGAGCAACATAACATCCGATCGCGTAAACATATACTTCATACTGAGAAAGAGAAAAAAATACTCTCAGTGCACATGACGACGAGCGCCATCTTTTAGAAGACAGCACTGACAATCTACCATTGGGCCATTACATGATGGTGATGGGAACAGCCAATGAGGAAGCTGCAGAAGCTGTGGAAGGAGAAATCGAGCCGCCGAACTCCGCAACGGTGGTCCTATATCAGGAGGCCCTCCGCGAGCCGGATCTCATTCCAACAGTTGAGCCTCCTACGGACAACAGTCCAGCAGTCGACTTGCACACAGCCAACCATCTTGCAGTTAATCATCTTGCAGTTCAGCAGCAGCTCCTCGCAGTCGACGAGTTCGCGGGAAGTTTCCAGCCCTGTTGGGACTCACCTTTGAGTAAGAGACCGAGAGTAGAATAGAGGTACGTGTATCAATTCCTTATTTTTGAAGGGAGAGAGAGAAAACTAATGAATTTAACTTTATTTACAGATGGATCTAGATCAACTGAATGCAATTGCTCGCGGAGGCTTTCTTCCCACGAAAAAGTTGACTGACTTGACCAAAGATGCTGGTAATATGGTGATCAAATTAATGATTGTATCGATGAAATTTGGCAAGAAGGTAGTAGCAGAACTGGAGGGTGAATTTTACGTGTTTCTGCCGAAGAAAGTGTCGCAAGCGCTTATAGAACCAGAAAAATTATTCAACGACTTGACAGAGGCTGCAAACAAATACGAACTGTTCCTCATCTACAAAGGTGGTTTCGTCATTGAATTCAAATAAGTGCTTGTGTAGTGATGGAATACGCAGTGGACATGCAAGGCTTTAAAAAGCCTGGCAATGATTATGTTCTCAAAGAATTGGCTATAATGCCTCTTAACGATGATGGCTTACCTCTAGTACTCCTTTTTAAGCCTCCATTTCCATGGCGAAGACTCACGGAAAAATACAAACGTCAGAATTTGTGGCTAGAACTTTATTATCATGGATTAACTTGGGATTCCGGTGACATCGATTATACTGAAATTGGATACGTTCTCAAAGATTCGCTAAAAGATGCAAAAAGAATATTTGTCATGGGTGACACGAAGAAGAAGTGATTGGAGCATTTCAACTTCACTGTGTCGGACATCGCGGATTCCGGTTTCCCATTATTTGATCGTCTAAAATTATTAACCATATGCACTAACCATAATGGTGCGTATAAGTCTAATTGCGCCCTCTACAATGTAAAAAGAATGAAGAAATTTTATCTTGCCGACCCTCTGGTGGAATGGGAAGATATTTCGACTGAAGAAGAATAATGAATAGTTGCTCTAGTCAAGTAATAATTTAATTTTAGTGTTCTCTATTAAAGAAAATTGTTTTGTAAAGTCATTACATGAATTATAAAATTGTTCTGTAAAGTCATTACTTAGTATTATAAAATTGTTCTGCAAAGTCATTACCCAGTATTATAAAATTGTTGTGTAAAGTCATTACTTAGTATTACAAAATTGTTCTGTAAAGTCATTACTTAGTATTACAAAATTGTTCTTTCGAGTATTTTCGTTTTTAAAGCGATTAGTTTTGTAAATATAATAGATAAATAAAGAAAGACTGTGTTCTCGTTAAAAAAAATTGTATTTATTTAAATAATCCATTATTCTATACATCTTTTTTATCAATCCAACTGTTATGTGAATTATAAAAGCCAAGCCATTTTACAAAAATTTTACTTCCTTTTTTCTTAATTACTTTTTCTACAAGGTAAATGTCTGGATATTTGGCTTTAAGTAGTTCTTGCTCATAGAAGCCGCCCGATGCGAGTTGTTCTTGATAGTCTTTTAGATGATACGTCGGAGGACTTGTAGCTGCTACACGTACAATTGTAAATATTTCTGTAGACCAATTGGCAGTATATCCTTTATCAAATACAGCTTTAGCATTGCTCACTCGGACTTTGCCCCCAATTTTAAATTTTGGCTTAATCTTCTTCGTCTTAGTACGAGTAAATTTCTTAAGTATATCTGCTTCGTTACTGACTGTTACATCTTTAGGTTTTACACCGATAGTACGATGTTTACGATTATTGTATATGCTAAGTAAATTAGGTAAAATATCTAACCACTTGTAATTGCCTCTCAGACTGAATTTTTTCCACATTGCACTTTTTAGTGTGCGGTTGAAACGTTCACATATCGATGCTTTTAGATTACTAAAGGTTGAGTACAACTTTGTTTTGTACTTTTTCATAAGTTTTTGAAAATCTGTATTATAAAATTCTTTGCCTCTGTCGGTATGGAGATTTTTTGGCACTCTGCCTTTAACTAATACAGATTTTATAGCTTCTGTAACATCTTTGCCTGTTTTTCTCTTCACAGGAATAGCCCATGCGTATTTAGAGAAAATGTCGATTATAGTTAGTAGGTATCTGTAGACCTTATTATCTCGAGCGAAAGGAATCATTTCGACGAGATCTGCTTGCCATGTCTCGTTCAAACCACGCACGTCAAAGCTTCGACGTATATAGTTGCGTCTTGCAGGTTTGTGTAGCTCTTCAACTAGTCTTTCCATGCTTAATGATTGACTGACTGTGCCATAGCTCCTTTTATAGTCAAAATTTCAGCTTTTATTTGAGACAGTTGGGCATCAAGTTCATCTCTGTGATTGTCAACTATTATATCTAGGTCATCCAGACTAGTTCTAAGTCTTGTAGTTATGTCGGTTATTCCACGGATTTCTATTTGAATAAGCTTTTGTAAAGTTTCTAAATTAACAACATCACCTGGTTGTTGAGGTTCGGCAACATTGCATATTTTTTTATTTTCAATGTCGTAGTGACCTTCTGAAGTGATTTTAAAACCAACACCAGGTGGCCCTTGACTGCCTTCAGCTTTATTGAGATTACGTCTGAACACGCCGACTCTCATTTTGAAAATGATCCATCAGAATGTATTGGTAGTCCAGTAGTTGATCTCGCAGTTATATTAAACATTGGAGCTATAATATTATTAAACTTGTTACTATTGTCATAACGAATTCTTTCATCCTTGTCGTAGCGTCTTTTGTGTGCCGATGACTGCTCTAAAATTTTACGATAATTTTTCAAGTCTCTAGAACGTTAATTCTTACTTGGATCGCTATCAGTAGTTCAAGTAATCCTGAAGTTTTTTGGATATTCTACTTCACCTACTTTGAAATTTTTTTCATTACAGGTAATCGGTAAGTTACCAATGAAAAATTTATTATTTTCTTTTCGTACGCCGTAAATCTTATCTAGATATTGAGCTTGATTAAGTGTAAGCGCTCGAAAATATAAGTCATCAGTGGCAGCATCTTTGTCCTTTTCACTAGCGGCTGTTTCGAAAGATGTTTCATGTACATTTTCAACAACTGCATTATTCAAGACGCTATCAATACTTTTATCAAGTTCATCAATGCTAGCGACTTTTTCTTGCAAAGAATTTTTCGCTGCTTGTATCTCGGCATCTTTTACTGTAATTTTTCTTGAATCGATGAGTTTGTATAGTGGATCTACTATTGGTTTAAAAGCTTCATTTAAAATCTTCTCGCTAGTTTCTTTTCCAAATTTTAATATTCTATATTTACGTTGAATCGCATCTCGTGCCTTGACGAGTTGTCGAAGTACGGTCTTTTCTTGTTGAAAATCAGCCATGTTGCTGATTCAACGTTTTATTAGAAACTGAGGATTCATTTCTACTTGTAGGTTATATTTATAGTAAAATTATCGAAACCATTTCGATATCTACCATCATTTATTCCCCTATCTTTATCAATCACTAAAAAACGATGTTTATCATCTCTCCAACATTTAGAACACAATTCTTTGAACTGCACATATCTCATATCGGTATTTACATGATTCTCATGTATATGTTTAAGATTTACTTCAGCTTGTCTAAATAGAGCAAGTAAGTTTACGTTGTCTCTAACAAGATGTTTAGGTACATGAGCGTAGGTTTGACATAGATAAAAACAGTCGACTTTTTTATGTCTGCCCATGCAGAAGAAAGCTTTAACGCTACCCTTTTTTCGCAAGCAATGTCGTCAAATATCATGATAGAATTTGGAAGGGCGTAGTCGGGATCAACAACTGCATCGTGTTCACCGAATAGGAAATATTGTACACCTTTTATAGGCTCCAATATTTCATTCAAAAATTTATATTTTGGTTGATTCAGCGATTTTGAGTAAACGTAAACATTTTCAAATCGAACGCCTTTGGGGTGGGTTATGAGCAATTTGACGGACCGCAGAAAACAGCACGTATACTGTTAGGTAGTAAATCATCTTGACGTTTTCCTTTTTTATCTTGCTCCACAACGGCATCAAAGTTTTCTATTGGTAACTTAACCCGTTTCATGCTAAATCGACATAAATTTTGTATGTTTTTTAAGTGAATATTTGTCTGTGAAATGGTAAGTGACAATACTTCAAAACTATATTTTCTAGCGTATTTTTGTCCGTGCTTTTCAAATCTGCTATTAGTTTCTTACTATGAATTTTCATTTTTTTCAAAATGGCGGCTAATTTACAAAAAAACGTGATTTTTTTAAATATTTGATCGGTTTAACGTACTGGCTAATCATGTTCCCGTTATCGGATCGATACAAGCGTAAGGATCCTGTGGACTAATTACAATAGCTAAAATTTAAGCCATTCAAGATTAAAAAATTCAAAATGGCCTATCCAATGTGGCGGCTTTTACACGCGTTTTTTACGTAAGAGTCGGTCCGCGGGAGCAACAACAACGACAAAATTCTAGTGAAAAAAAATCACAATGGAAAACGCACACTGAAGCATATTCCACTAATACCCACTCTATACCTCAGCAACAAGGTTATAAAAAGCTTTAAATTATTTATAGTAGATATTGCAAAATGGTCCACAACTGCGGGGTCGATAATAGCTGACGACCGCAGCAAGCCGCCGGGCTGCCGGGCCGCTGACAGCCCGCTGCAAGCCAGCGCTTCTGAACCCGCTGGTCTGACTGCCGCCCTTCTCGCGACCGCCCTGACACTATCACCTCGACTCGCTGGCAGTGATGCCAGATAGAGGTGTTTTGTTTCTCTCACTCTCATGCGAATAATGTTATATTATGTGAGAGTAATAAAGACAAAACACCTCTATATGGCATCACTGATCGCTGGCCCGACGAGCGCTACCAGACCACCTCGCTCCTAGACCAGTGGTTCCCGTACCCACTCAGTCTCGTGCCCGCGTAGCTTATCTACGCAATGTAAATAATGTTGAATGACTGATGATATGGGTATAAAAGTAGAATGTAAGTATTTGATACGTATAATATTTAAATTGAATATTGTTGGCATGGGATTCTTTTTAATAGTGAATATTGCGTTAAAAAAAGCCACACACTAATCTAGATAACATATTTGAAAGACATTAGCTGTGATATGATTATACTCATATAACATGTGTCAAACAATCACCAAAAAATTTGTATTTTTGTCTTTTTCACACTTTAAAAGGCCCGTAGCTTCTTTCTGAGACCTTCAACCATCAGAAACAAAATTTTGTCTTAAGTCTTAATTTTGTCTTTGTCTGTCAAAATTTTGTCGTTTAAAGAAATTTAAAAAGTTTCTGTAGTAAATTATATTCTTCGTTATTGAATAACAAATGTACACTTTGAATTTATTAAGAATGAAACTATTTTTTTAAAATGTCAATGAACCTTTGAACCATAAAAAGTGGATGAATTTTATAGTTAACTAACGTATTGTACAACAGAGGCCAATGTTTTTCAGATTTCGTTAATCCGTATTTTGAAGAAAAAGGATTGATCTCTGAAAAAATTTTTTCGTTTCGTTTTATTTTTCAAAAAAACAATCAGATTTTATTCAAGGACGTAATAATAATAGTAACCTACATCATGAAGTAATGGTTATATTTATCCACGAGCTTTATTTCAGGATTCATATAATTTTTAGATGAAATTTTGTTTTTTAAAGCCAAAAAATATATACATCATATTTGATAATCGTTGTAAAACAAAATAAATATGAATGTAGGTAGGCAAGTATAGGTCTGTTCCGATAGAACGCTATTTATGAATCATATTGTAAAAAAAATTTAGGATTACAAAAAAAATATGGAATTGATTACTTGAATATACTAGTAGATTTTTATTTTATGTTCTGACGAGAAAAATTGTGTTTCTCAGACCGCGATTCGTTCTAAATATCGATTGACTTCTTAAAAGTAACTTATCAAAAATAGTATTAGATTATTTTAAAATTATATTTCCATTCTGAAATTCCTAATCGCTCAATACACTGGTTGTTTCTGACTTCTACTTCTGATAGCAAGAAAACCAACAACATGACTAATAAAAAAGATTGTCACAAGTCCTAAACAATCTACAAAATAATTATCAGGGTTGTAGCCATATTTTTCAAGAACCATGTTTCCATTTGAAATACAAGGTTCTTCAGGAATTTCGGAACAATCTGTAATCATTAGAAAAGGTTAAGAGCATGGTTACTGAATAGTTGTTTATAATAAGTAAATTGATTTTACTTATGTAATTGATTTCTTGCCACTGTCTTAAGGATACTGCTTCAACACCATAGTAAAACTGTGATGTATATTTCATCCATTTTACAAGAGGAGGTAAATTTCTGAAAAACATATAATCGATAAAAGTACCTTCTATTATATCATTACAAAATTTATATATTTCTCAAATTTATAGTAATACTGATATTGACAATAATATTTATTTTACTGTTACAGTCTGATTTATGATTTACGTAGATTACATAAAAAAGCAATTTAAGAGTCAAAAAGATCTACGGTGAATAACACCAGTGAGTTTAAGAGGATGAGGTATATCTTGGCCAGGCCTCGTAGATGTTGGGCAGACTCTCTCATCCTCTCGTTCACTCGGCGGACGTTTTCGCTCTCTCTCTCTCTCTCTCTCTCTCTCTCTCTCTCTCTCAAAGTCCTTACTCTCTCGGGTTACACTCGCTCGTCGAAAACTCTGTTTCACGAGGAAATTCACCTCCACAGTCGGCAACATAGTAACGGCCGGCTCATCTCTCTCTCCCTCTCCTTCTCTCTTGCCCGCGTTGTTGCCGCATTGTTGCCGCGGCACCAGCAGTACCATCGGCTGTAGCGCCGACCGGCAGGCATGCGCTATGTTGCTTGCGAGCAGCCCGCGACGTCGCTCTCTCGTAGCGTTGAGCTTTAGCTTTAGCTTCAACAATTGCGCTCACTCTGGTTGCAATAGAACAAGGAAGGGAGAATTGAAAGAAAATAACGAAATGGAGGAAAAGGGGATGCTTTATTAATTGGAGACTTTGCTGCCTTTGCCGACGTACACAACATTTTTATTTTTACACCTTTATTTCTTACAATCTGTCTATGGACAATAAGTAATTTTTATATAAAAAAGATTATATAATCTAACATGAGTGCACTTTCCCATTGGTCAGTAACTGGAGTTCTTAAGGGTAGAGTACAGTCGAAAAAAAATTTTTTATTTTTAAATAAAATATAAATTGTAATAGACCAACATATTTAACACATAAAAACATAATTTTCTCCCAATTTTCATGGATTTTTATGCATTACAGTTGGATTTATCCCTAAAACTACTACTTTTGTATACCTTCCTGGGATTCTAAGTTCATATTTGTAGTACCGAATACTAAAAATCCTTCAAGAGATAATTAATTTTAAATTAATATTTTTTTATACAATGAATTTAAGTAAATTTAAAATAAAAACGATCAAAATTTATTGAATTTTAATAACATTTTAATCTAGAACTAAAACTAAAAAAACGAAATCAAAATATTTTGAAGAAACGTTTCTAAATTAGTTCCAGAATATGTACAAAAAAATCAGTAAGGTGCACACAAATTTGAGAAGTAGGGAAAATTTTAAATATCATAAAATTAAGATATTAGAAAAATGAGTCTTTACAAGACCATTGTTGTATTCAGACACTACATTGACAACAACCGTCTCTATTCTTTTCCTGGAGACAAATACTTCTTTCGGATACTTTCTCCAAATTCAGAATCTGTGGAGTGCTTCCAGATAATTTCTGCTGCTTTCACTTCCATGGCCCCTGAAGATCATGTGAAATTTATTTCATACTCTCCTGATAAATTGTGGTTTGCTTCCCATTTAAGAAATCCTTCAGAGTTTGGCTGAAATGAAGCAGCAGCAATAAAGCAGCTTAAACAAAACTTTGATAACACTTCAAAGTCTATAACAAGTTCTGTGAGAATGTTAATGACGATGCTAATGCCATGCAGTGACTGGTAGCCTCTTCTATGCCATTTGTTATCATACGATACTGCAATATCACAATAACCACTATTTGACAATTAAATATTGTGTGCTTCATGAACTTCCTCATGAGCAGTGTTAAGAAAAATATTCTTGAGAGTACTGGCTTCTTTATGTTGAGCTTTCAACAGCAAATGAAAAGCATTCTTCGATAAACAATCCATATTCATGCTAGTGCAAAGCCGCTATAGGGCAGCAAAACCTAAACCAACTGAATTAATACCATTCACAATTCTATGGTTCACTAAATATAAGGAGACCGAGGCTTTCTTTTTATACGAGGGCTTGAATGACTTTTTCCAGCCACCGAACCACAAGACATACACTTTAATGTTATTTTTAAAGAGAGCCCAATCACATCAGAAAATTCTGCACAAAGTTTTTACTCTCCACACTCACTCCACTTAATGTTTTTAAAAAGTTTTGACTACACTGAATTTCCTGTGATGAAATTAACAGGTGGCTGTTTCACAGTTTGCTCCTTACTTGGCAGGGAGTGTTCCACTTTTCTTCTGAACTTCTCTCTATTTAAAGTCAGCTGAGCCTTTCTCTGTATTCATGTACAAAACTTTTAGTCTTTTTCAAAAATATTTTACATGAAACCCATAATTCAAATTTGAATTATGAAAATTTGACTGATTTTTTTAAAACAAACTGGTATTGCTCTGTACTCGTAAATCATTAATTCATTGGGTTTGTACTATTTGGAGTACACTTTATAGAGTATACTAATCGTAAAAATATATAAAAATTAAAAAAAAATAGCGATAAACCATCTTTAAATTTGAATTTTAAGATAATGCTAAAAATGGTGTAAAATCAAGAAAAAAATTAACAAATACAATTTTCAAAAAATATTTATTTATTTATTTATTAGAACCAGAGTAAATACAAAAACATTACATTACTTTACACAGTAATCCAGCAGAGGAAGTCACTTCC
>JAWWEQ010049536.1:0-13266 GCA_035583055.1 Torymus tubicola
GACGTGAAATAAATCATTACTCTAATTAATCTTTGTTAGATTATTTTACTTGACAAGTTACCTGTGTGTGAGTTTACGTCCTTCTGGTCATCCTCCGGGGGCTTGCAACACAACTCGCGCTTGCACGCACAGCGACTACTACCGCGCCTGGGAAGGAGCCGCTGCGCCGCGGCGACACTGACGCCGCGGCCATGTTTAGTCTGACCATGCAACAGGTCGCACGTGCTTTCTCCCGCTCAGCAGTGCCGCGCCTCCGCTACTCTTCGCACGAGCCACGCCGCTCCCGCCAGCCTGCGCCTCCACCACTGCTACCCGCCACACCGCCCTGAGAACGGCGAAAGCAGCGCCCGGCCACCAGGAGTGAGAGAAGAAGAGATAGAGAAAGAGAGTGAGAGATAGGAAGATCGTTCGAGCCACGAGGGAGCCTGCCCGACGGAGTGAGAGAGAGAGAGAGAGAGAAGAGAGAGTGTTTAGCGTCGAGCTGGCCAGCTCCAAAGTAAGCAGCGTCCATCTTGTAATTGCCGCGTAGGATTTGCGTGCGAGCGGCTTCGCGTGACACATTTATATTCTTTGCCACTGCTTGTATCGACACAAGTGGCCGCGAACGAGCGAGTAGCCATAGCGTGGCGCGTATTCATGCGTGTCTGCCGGCTGCATCACCCGCCGGCTTACCGAAAAGTCTCGGCCTGCGCGGAGTATTGTAGTTAGTTTGTACAGGTCTTCGCGCCCTCAGCGCGAGCTACACCCGCTATAATAAACACCGTTTTATCATATCAATCGGTCCGTAGTTAATTTCATTTAGCGAGTAACCGCTCCCCTAATCCTCCCGAATACTGTCCTCTGCCCACTGTACAGCTGCAGCTAGCCGTCCAGCGACCTTACGAGGAACATCGGCAACGGGATTAAGTAAGAAGTCGCTCTGGTTACCCAGAGCGACGTTGTAAGGTAGAGTATAGCGAGGTCGGGAGACGGCGAAGCGCAGTTCCCCCGCCCACATAGCGATACTCGGGGCGCCTGAGCATCGACGGGAGCTGCTTCCGCATACTCCCCGCTCGACTCCTGGTTGCCGTGCATAGACTCACGGCCCCCGCACCTATACCCTCCAGGATCGATAAAAGCCCTCCCCCCGTTATACCCCGTTAAAATATTTAACGCCCCCCCGTTGACGTAGGTAGAGGCACGAAAAAATCTATCGACAGAATCTCGTTAGGTTTATCGGTATGTATCGGTTGTACGGAGTATTACATATAATAACATATAATATATAACAAAGCATTCGGATATCATTTTGGCTATCTTATTCGCGCCTATATATTCATAGATCTCACGTATCTCGCGTGCTAGATCTTCCAGAATAATATCGGGTAACATAACTTTTATTTCGTTTAATGAAAATTGACATAATAAATTATTTTTTATGCTACATCATTTTTTCAATTTTTTGTTAGTTTCTATATTATAAATTATTGTCTTTAAATGCGGTTCGTCCGCTTGTAAAGCTTTTAAATCTTTGAATTTATTAGTTAACTCTTTACTAGGTTTCTTTAATAATGTAGCTATTATAATTTCATTATCTTTACCCGAATTATCAGGGACATCATTTATTTGTCTACTAAGATAATCTGCGACCGTATTTTTTCATCCAGGCAAATGTTTTGGTTTTATAGGAAAATCTTGGATCGAAAAAGGTTAAAGCCTCGTGATCCGTGTGTACAATTATCATCGGTGCCCCCCGTACATACGTGTTTAGACGGCTTAAGGCCTATACTACCGCCAGCATTTCTTTTTCCGTGGCAAAATATAAGCATTTGCTTCCTTTTTGTGTATGACTTATAAAAGTTATTAGTTGTTCCTCATTTTCATCATTCATTTGGGATAATCCCGCGGCGATTGCATAATATTGAATACCTTTTCGTGTTCATCCGTCCATTCGTACTTTTTATCCTTTTTTAACAATCTTATTAAAGGTATCGTTTCGGCTGAGTAGTTTTTTGCAAACTTTGTGTAAAATTTGACAAAACCTAGAAATGCCTGTAATTCTCTCATGTTTGTTGTTTCTCGAGTAAGAAATTAGAATGGATTGAAATTTTATTTTGGTTCAAAAAGAACGGGTAATAAGGTTAAAAATTATGTGGTGAAAGAAATTTTAGCATAATAGTACATTACGCAACAAGGGCGCAAAGTGGATGATTCACCTTGCGCCCGTGTGGCGTATACTATTTTTTGAACCTTGGGGTGCAAAATTCCACTTCTGATGCTTGTTTAGCGGGCGCAAAGTGCCCGATTCACGCCCTAGGGCGCAAAAGTACTTTTGCAAAGTGCCCGATTCACGCCCTAGGGCGCAAAAGTACTTTTACAAAGTGCCCGCTAAACAAGCATCAGAAGTGGAATTTTGCGCCCCGAGGTTCAAAAATATTTTTTTACGTATTTGTAGCGTTTCCTAATAACAACAATGTTATTTAATGGATTACAATATCGTTATAATAGAATAATTATGTTTATATATCAAAATATATTTATAAGTATTTTTTATATCGTTTACATTATAGTGTATTTTTTTAAAATTTATTTATTCTTATTAATTTCAAAATCATAAATTTATTTAAATTGTCACATGACATAAATTGTAAAAGTTCTTCTAATGAACTAGTAAGGTTGCCTCTCACCAAATCAGATGATGTTCTGGCAAACTCATTCAACAAGGCTCAACGTGCCTCAACGGAATCCTTACAAATGCAAGCAAGCCAGCATCTACAAAGAAAAAGTCTCATGCAAAAGGCCAACTAGTTAACCTCGCTGTATACGGAGGGCGGTTTTCATTAGCAAATGGAACTCCAACTCAGCTGTACCTCTGGATGATTGCGCTACAACCATACTCGGATTATAATGGCTCTCACATTCGGACAAATTCATATCAGAATGATATTGCCGCTCACTCGAGAAATTATCACAAATGGTTATTTCTCAAACTCACCAATACTCGATCCCGCATGGACAATCTCATCTGTGGTTATTATCTCAAGTTCTCCTACAAGAGCTGTGGCTACTCAAGTACTAATGGAACAAACAAGGTCAACTCAATTGCGAAAAATGGCTGCAAATTCGAGAAGATGTTTCAACTGGATTCGGTTCTCAAAAGTTTTGGCTTTTCGAATCCTTCGCAACAGGTAACGGCTACAGCACACACACGGTAAACCACATTTCTCACAATTGGCATATTCTTTCTAGTCTCAGCAAGAAGGAAGGCAACACTCAACCCACCCTCTATATCAAAGATGGAGTTCGGAGCGGCAAGGTTACCCATGCGGTATGTTTGGATACCGTTCAGTTGCCAATCACTCATGTTCGTTTATAGGCAGATTATACTATGGTATAGACACGTATAATCTCTCGTGTCTCATGACGGAAGGAATCTCTTAGAACCGAGGTTACACTTAATCAAACATACTCACGGCAAGAAGAACACCTTCCACAAAGAGGCAAAGGTCACACTCACTGCAGCCATATTATACTTGGAAAATTCATGGGATCTCGTCAATCAAACTCATCATTCAATAAATCACTCAACATTATTGGCTAGTTAATGCTAGCTGGTGATCATTTCAAAGTAAATGTCGAAATTCAATAAAGCCGAGACTCACATCTGATATCATCAGCAAATAGAAAATCTTCTGAATCAAAGAAACTCAGCAAGTTCATTCCCATTCTGAACTCCTCATGCTGAAATATCTCAAGTTCCACGGAATCATCTACTCAATAGGTTGACTGCATGTATAAACTCAGAAGGAATCATCAAAGTAGGAGGTCGGTTTTACATCTCAACTGGAATATCACTCAACATCCAGCTACATTACTACGGTGCAGTCAACTCATCACTGACATACTCACATATCAATATTCTCCGTGGCACCGAGAATACTCACTTTGCACACGTCAGGCAGGAAATTTGGATTATTGGAAGTTAAGCTCCGGCCAAGTTATTTACTCGAGATTCTGTAACTTGTGCAAGGTCGGACTCATCGGACTCTGCAACTCCTGGGGATAACTATTCAGGACGCTGGAACACCCCATCACCATCCTTCACTCACACTGGGATCAATTTAGCAGGACCAATCAACAACTCATCGAAGGAGCGTGAACCCAAATCATACAAGTGCTGGATTTGTATTTGTGTGCTCTCACAGCATTGTCATCAGCTATTCATCTATACATGGTCAGTGGCTACTCATCCAAATGTTTTCAATACGGTGTACGTATAGTTTATTTCAAATGGAGAACTACCTTCGCAATATTTTCAACAACAAACTCAACTTGCACCTGCAACATTTCGTATGATGTACGTGGAAAGCAGTGGTGAAGTCAATAATATTTCATCACCATCAGACCATGAACTTAATCATCCTTGTTGACTCAATTGAAGGCTTACTCAACTCAAGGCCGTATCAACCACTCAAACAAGATTCAGAAGATATTTATAAACTCACTTTGGCATTCTTTCTCATTAATAACTTATTAAACTCAATTTCTCACTTGGTTTCTAAACTTCAATGAATTTCACCTGTCCAGCTGGCAACTTCTCAATGGATAACTCAGTTACTCTGGCAGCAATAGACGACTCAACAACTGTCTCAATCTATTTCAACAAGGCATCACTCATCCTACGAAATTAATTGAAGTTCATGGTACTCAACACGGATAATCACCAAATAGTATATGGCTACTCTCAGAAAATATTGGACTACATCACCAAGAAACTTACAACCTCACAAGGAGAAACACAAGGCGGCCACCTCTCAATCTACTCAGAATTCAGCCACTCACCGTCGTGCCAGTACTATCAGAATTAAATTAACCTGGCGGTTGATTACGGGCGGAATATTCGGGAATTATCAATATTAGAATTTTCCGCAGTTGCGCAATTAAAGGACAACTCAGTAGGCGGTCGCGTGACGGTAGCACTTATCAGCTACTCTCTGTGGAACAGCTGACTTGCTACACTGATTAGCCGAGTATGGCAAAACTCATGCTCTCTCTCACTTTTACACATGTAAATGAGAGAGACACTGATTTGACTTACGCCGCGATTACAAGTTCAAAACGAAGAAGACGGATGTGCTCTCTCACTCACTCTCTCTTAGTCTGTACAGTGTGCTCGCCATGCGGCCGCTTGTACTTCTCACCCGGCTTACTCTCTTACTCAGAAACCTTTCTGGGTAACGGGCGACCACTTGGAAAACTCAGTATGCACTCTCGGCTTTTCTCACATCGGATAAGCTCAAGCTTGGTTACTCTCTCTCTCAACACAGACATCCCTGGCGGTTCGCAACTGGCTTTTTTCAAACGGCTTTTTCAACTGTGATTTTGATCTGGTTTCTCACAACGGCTTCTTCGCATCCTTGGCTACTCATCTCTGGTATAACTCAGCATTAAACTTCTTTATTATCATCATCATCAACGGAGGTGATTTTCACTGGATCTACTCATCAGTGGATATACTCATCCTGGGTGCTTCTCATCGTTGATTCTACTCATCACGTCATCGTTGGAGAAACTCACTGTTGCAGCATACGGCAGCGCACGTGCACAGGTAACCTCAAAGTTCACACGACTACAACTCAGTGCACGTGCATTGATGTGAAAAGTGATTAATGCTATGTTCAGGCGGTAATTCTCAAGGATTAATCAGCGCGCTACGGGCGCTTATATACAGAATAACATATTTTATAATATGTACAGTCTATTAATATACTACAAATGATATATTTTCCCATTCAATGGTGTTGCCAACCTAAATTTCGAGAAAAAAAATCGCGTTTGAGTTGACTCCTTTTTGAACCGGACAGCGAGTCTGCTCCTTTTTGAAGCTGACGCCGAGTTGGCTCCTTTTTGAACCGGACGCCAAGTCTGCTCCTTTTTGAAGCTGACGCCGAGTTGGCTCCTTTTTGAACCGGACGCGAGTTGGCTCCATTTTAATCCAGAGCGACGATATATGCTTTCCAATTCCGTTGATAATATATATGAATACAAATATAACTTGATGCAATATTTATCTATTGCTTTTATTGCTCACAATTTCATGTTAATAAATGTATATTTAATGGTAATTCAATGTGTACTCCACATTTACCTTGCAAATGATTTGAGGTAACATTTGTAACGAAACAGCCGTGCTTCGTTGCTAGTATTAATCGCGTAGGTTAGTATTATATCCAGGTTAGTTTAGTATTTGACTTGCGCGCGGGCGCACTCAGTGTGCCAGACTAGGTTGGTAACGCAGGCACGTTAGGTTAGTATTTTACTTGCGCGCAGGCGCTCACGTCGCCGCGTGAGAATCCGCTCTAAGGTGAGTTGCACGCCAACGCAGGAGCCGCGGCCCTCGTAAATGCGACGTTCACGCCCTCGTACTTGCGCCCGCAGATTTCGTGCGGGCTGAACGACTATATAAGCCGTGACGCCATCTTCCAGGACGAACATTTCGTCGCTCTGGATTAAAAAGGAGTCAACTCGGCATCCGGTTCAAAAAAGATCCAACTCAGCGTCCGATTCAAAAAGGAGCCAACTCGCCATCCAGTTTAAAAAGGTACCAACTCAAACGCGATTTTTTTTTCTCGAAATTTAGGTTGGCAACACCATTGAATGGGAAAATGTATAATTTGTAATATATTCATAGACTGTACATTGATTATAAAATATGTTATGTATATTTTATATAAATTTTTTCTTTGTACCATAACTTATAAAAAAACATTTGAGCTTTTAGCTATAAAAATACATCACCGGTTTCCTAAGAAAAATTATTTAAATGTTCAAAAAAAATAGCTTTTGTAATAAATAGAGGTATACGAAAAATGACTAAAAGTAAAACCATACTCATATATTCACTGGCTAATTTTTTTCCTTTCTTAAATACAAAATAAGTTTTCACATTTTATATTTTTTGCTAAATATATTTACGTTAAAATATTTACAATTACACGACACTTTGACGATTTTTCTTTGCACTCGAGAGGCACTTGAATGATTTTGCGGCAGTTTGAGGAGAATCCTAAAACTGGTTAGGCATTCGAGTAGCACTTTGAGGATTTTTCAGCTTTGTCCACACAAGAGAGATATTATTTCTTTAGTCACGCATACAGACTTTTGAGGATTATATATTGATATATATTAAACGATTGTAAAAAACCTTAGGAAAATCGTCAAAGGGTCCACAGAATAAAAAGTATATACACATATATACACACTAAATATATGTATATTATATAATCTAAATACGCGATCATCGACTAGGGTTAATCAGCGCGCCACGCGCGCCTATATACATAATAACATATTTTATAATATGTATCAATGGTGTTGCCAAACTAAATTTCGAGAAAAAAAAATCACTTTTGAGTTGGGTCCTTTTTAAATCGGACGCTGAGTTGGCTCCTTTTTGAACCGGACGCCGAGTTGGCTCCTTTTTAAATCGGACGCCGAGTTGGCTCCTTTTTGAACCGGACGCCGAATTGACTCCTTTTTAATCCAGAGCGACGATTTGTCTTTACCGTCGTGCACATACGGCGATAAGGCCAAAGCTACTCCAGGACTGCAGACTCCTGGTACAACGTGTACACACGTGTACCCGGACGATCGCAGTAGACATACAAATAAGGTAATCCTCGTGCACACACGAGATAGAGATAGCGCCGTGTAGCCTGATCGTGTCTCCTAGAGTGCATGCATACACGTCTCTAGCAGAATCGTTTGGATCATAGGAAAGCAGGAAGTCGGATTGCTCCTACCGTCGAGTACACACGAGGCAGTAGCATACGAAATCTCTCTCTGGGACTAATTAGGGACTCGTGCACATACATGACCCTCATTAGCACTCGAGGCGTTGACTAGACTGTGGAACATTGGAACCGTACCGGTTCTCCCGGCGTGCACACACAAGGGAAAGACGAATTAGTTCCCGGACGTCGGCGAACACCTACGCTACGTGCACATATGTGCGTAGGGGATTGCGCGACTACACCCGCACGCGACTTGCGACGACAATCGTTCCATCGCCAGAGGACGCAAGCGTAGCGCGCGTAAAATTGCGAGACACATCCGTAGTAAGTGCGTTTTCTACATTATTGTTACAGATGGCTTAACGGGAGTGGAGCCAAGCCAACGGCTGCTGGCGTCGCATTGTTGACATTAGATAGTTGTAAATAGATTAATAAATTTCTTTATATTTTGGTTAAAACAAGAGTTATTTCTCAATTTCATCCCGATTAAGCCACCTAATCCTCCAAGTCCGCACCCACAAATTCTGGTGACACTCATGAGCACCCTGCAGGGGGCGAGGATGCCGTCACACATTACCAATCCGATTTCCATTAATTTTATTGCTCATAATATGATTTCATTTTCATGTTTATTCAAGTTCTATTAAATGTAAGTGATTTTTGTACACTGCAGATAATTGAAAATAAATTTTGTTACGTTGAGAAATATTGAAGGCGCGCGTAGCGCCTTTCTACAATGAAACACTCATTTCTGCAATGAAACCTTGAATATCGATTTCTGTTTAATGAATGTTATTTAACAATAATAATTTTACGCGATAGAATCATTGCACTAATTGGTTAATTAACTAAATTATAAATAAAGAATTTACAAGAACCCAAATAAAAATTAATGGTAAACGAGTGATAACGGACTTAATAATTATCTTTAAGAATAAATAATACCGACACCGTATTACCCCCACTACCAAACTGGTGCTCCACCCACCACACGGGATATAAAATGAGCCTTGACACCAGCACCGAGACAGTCGCTATCGAGCACATTAGACGCTTCATAGCTCTAAACCTGAATCGTTACCAACTAGCTTGGTACTCTGCTGCACTGGTGCTTATCACCGTCTATGTTGCACCGTTAAACTTGTATTCGAAAGTTACCAAGTACTCTAAAAGATTCGTAACATTATTGCATGAGGGCGCATAATCTGTCTCTATCTTATTATCAGTTTAAGTTATATAGAGTCAATTTGACCGAATTTTTGCTCTGGCATCAAGCCGTCGACGCCTAAGTTAAATCAGACTTTATTTATTAGACAGTAAAATTTAGAGTCACGCGCCGACGATTAATTATTCGAGAATATACAAAGAGATTGTGTTGAGACAAAGTTAGTAAACAATCAAAGTTTAAGTTAATTATCTTGTGTTCGAGTTCTATTTCAAACTTGCCGCAACTCCTTACGCTTCAGCGCTTAATTGAATAACGAAAATTCCACGTTCCTGTTGGTCAACCCAGTGACCATTGCAGAAGTGCCTTTCTGTTGCGACTTGTCTGAAGCGACTTGAGTCATAACATTTTGGTGCCAGCGGTGGGATAGTTCAAAGGAATTCGCGAGTGAGAAACTGAACTAAACAAAGTGGAAGTGCCGCGTTTTATCCAGAGATTTTGAGCTGTGGTTTCCCCTGGATCACGGCTGAGTACCAGAACAGGTGGTTGGAGAATTGGGTCGACGGCAGCAATTAGAGGTCCGTCCCCATCCATCTAACAGAATTCCGCCAAACTCAAAAGCCAAAACTTCTGACTGAACATACGAGAGCTGCATCAAAGAAGCAAAATCCAGAATAACGAACTTACTCTCGACGTCATCTGCGATCAAGGTGATATTTACTATATGTAAAAAAATACTAATATTATCAACTTTATTGTTATGAATAATTACATTTTTTTTCTTCAGAAAAGTAATCCGTGCTGTCTGTAGTACTCACAAAAATAAAATAATTTAAATCCTCGAAGATCCTCAATAATAATCCGTTGCTGATAAAACCTATGGCAAAGGTATAAACAGATTATTATTCAAGTTTTTCAAGAATTAACTGTAACAAGGAGTTTTTTCAGTAATGTACCAGGTCAATGGTACAAAATGTACTATAATACATCTGCTTTATATATAAAAACTGAAATTTAGTAAAAATGATTATACCTATTTTCCCTAACAATAATAAATTTAGTTTTTTAAAGTTCTTAACTCAGGCTTGCCCCCTTAAGCCGTATCTAAGTTACAGACAAAACTTCAGCTCATTGTGTCCGTCCGTTCAAGAGTTATGTTAGGGACAAAAATCGGATACACACATTCATAAATACATATAACATACATATGTACACACATACATTGTTTTAAAACGTATTATTCCAGCTGAGAATTCTGAAAGAAACTGCTATGGTCAGTCAGTACGAGGAAATGGTATCCCTCTACGTAAACCCGAAACTTCTCGATAGCCCATAGCAGAGCAAGACATTCTTATTCGATTACCGAGTTCTTTGTTACGAAAAGCAGACTACACTGTTGCGTCGTCTGCGCACTTTCCGGTTATTAATTGCCGGCAAGTTAAACTTTGGGTATGACCTTAGAGACGGTAATGAGCACTAGATCGGTTTTCTCTCTTCACTCGCTCTCTCCGCACGAGAACGCCTAAACGATGCCGTGCACGTTTATTTATTCGTAAGTTCTGGGCGAATACACCTAGAGTTGTCAAAAAGTAGAATGGTCAGAATGACGGACGATAAGCGGGTAATTAAAACGCAGGGACACGTTGGACTCTTCAGCGGCAAAGCGTATTAAGAGTGATAGGTGATACAAGGCTTGTCGCTGTAACTCTTACAAGAAATCACAAAACCGGTAATCAGTACGATACGCACGCGTAAAACACAACTACACTTATCGGCATATATGTTTCCAAACGAAATCTTGCGTCACGGGCATAATCTTAGTGTTCTTTATGCTAAACAGAAACAAAATCAACCAAGTGGTTACTTTTCGTGTCTACAAGATATTCTGACTATTCACAAGATATGTGGTCACGTACACGAAGCGTCGCGACTACATACTGCATTCGACGTCGATACGGCTGGCCGTGACACCCCCTACCCAGTCGCGTATCCTCTGATGAGTGACTCTGCAACTAAACTCCGACGTCGTCTGTACCTGAAAAGGGGTTTTAGGGTACGAAAATTGGTGCAAACTATATAGGAAAAATAAAAAAAATTTAATTTGTCCTATGAATTATATACAAGAATGGCCATGACCCACTCTATCTATTTCGGTTCCGGTATCTTTGTCTGTAATAGAAAGGGTTGAGCGGGTCATGGCTGCCGCGTTGGAACAGGTTGCGGAGTTTCGCCCGGAAGACAATGCCCTTGGTGGTGGTGGCGTGGGAGCTTGAGGGGTGACAGCTCTTTCTCTAGAAAGCCTTCTCCTCCAGACAGTTCTTTGGTAACTCTTGGGACGACTCGGGAGCATTTCTTGAGCAGATGATCTCGCTCGAGTAAGCGTCGACCGATGCCCACTCTTGACGGCCCTTTCCAAGGTATTTTTCTGTCGAGGCATTTAACATATTCCTGATATTTCTATACCAAGATACAATCTATTGTCACTATCACCGATTATGTTAGCACAAATGTTAACTTAAATGCCAACTTGGTTATCGATGTGTCGTCAGATGATATATGCGCGCCATGTCAGGAAGTCGAGATGTCGTTAGATGGGCTTATTTACCAACTAGGCATTGAGAAAAATTCGGAAGCAGGGAACAAAACACGTAAGTTCGCAATAACTATCTCGAAGGCATTTAATAAAGTTACCAATGCATATCTGCATAAATTAGAAATAAAAAAACTAAATATTTCTTATGATCAAAAGCTATCTAAGACGTGTTTAAATATCGAGGAAATTTCAAACTCAATAGCTAAAGTTATACCTACGCTATCGGATACTCCATCGTACGCTGACATCACTCGGCTGTCCAGCGCCCAACCGATAAGTTCAAAGCCTACTGAAGCTGTTTCTGTAACTCATGGACAACCGTTCTCTCTTTGTAAGTTGTCACGGGTTATTATAGGTCCGAAAGAAGACTCTAAAGATAAATTCCCTACGTCGAAGGAAACTAAAACTACTCTGCAGCGTGCCGTTGATCCTAAACAGCTTAAAATAAAAGTGCAGCGGGTATTCCCTGGCCCTAACATCACAGTAATTGTAGAAGGAGACTCGCTTACTAATCTTCAGAATTGTTCGATTCTTGGCGAGGCAGGTCTCGAGGTTAAGAGCAATGCAACGTTGAATCCACGCCTTATTATACATGATGTACCGGTTGACCTTACTGGAGAAGATGTTGTAGCCTACTTGACGGAGTTAAACTTAAGCAATGATGCTGTTGAAAATCTCAAAGTTATCTATCTTTATCCTACACGAGAAAAGAAAACTAGATCATGTATTATTGAAACAACCCCAGACGTCCGTATTCAACTCTTAAGTCGAAAAAAAGCTGACTCGTCGTCTTATATTAATATTCGCTGGTCTTCTTGTCGGGTCAATGCTATCATTCCCAACGATTTGACCACATTGCCAAAAAATGTAATTCTAAAAACATCAAACGCTGCATCAATTGTTGTCGTACTAGGTCTGCGACTGAAAAACAACTTCCCTCAAGTTTACAAGTGGCAGTTTGTATCATGCGACGACAGACAAAGCCCGCTGCCCCATTTTGCGGAAAAGGCTTGAGGACAAAATCTCATTGATCAACTATGGCTAGTAAAATTCACCTCTCGCCCAAGCAAAGCCTTAATGTCGGATATCCTAATGCTCAATCGCTACTACCACACTTCACATGTATCTCTACGTTCATACTTCGCAATAATATTCATCTATTCGCTATGAGCGAAGCATGGCTTCAACCCTGTATTAGCTCTCGTCGAATCACCATCCAGCAATACAATTTACTTCGTGCAGATAGAATCGGCAAGCGTGGAGGGGGTGTAGCTTTGTACGTTTACAATTCGATTAAGGCAAAAATTGTTGGACAGGCATTTCAGCTCTTTCGCAGGCAGCCGGAATTTTTGTTATGCGAATTAAGAATTTCAAAAGCTACCATTTTATGCGTAGTCGTCTACATTGCTCCTCGTATTGGCCTCTGGACCGATGTGGAAGAGGCTGTACTTAATCATAATTCGGCCTATGACTTCTTACTGATTCTTGGCGATTTAAATATAAATTGGGCTTCGACGTCAGCCAATCTCAAGTATCTGCAATCATCATTTTCGACTCTCAATTTGATGCCCTTGCGTTTCAACGAACGCATCACCGAGCAAATAAACACACCTCATTCGATTATCTTTGCTTTAGTGATATGATCTTGGTTAAGGGGACGTCGTAGCCAGATTGAAGATAAAGTAGAAACCTACCATACCGCCTAGCACATTTTACGCTGTAAATAAAGAATGAAA
>JAWWEQ010049537.1:0-13264 GCA_035583055.1 Torymus tubicola
TGTACAGGTAACAATGTTTACCTCTAATAGATTTTACTTTGTAAACTGCATTGTAATTTTTCTGGTTAAATAAATATAAAATATCAAATATCAAATATCAAATATCAAATATCAAATGTCAAATGAAAACGATAAAATTAATACCAAGAAGTCAAAAAAATAAAAACACATATGTGCAATAACACACAAAGTAATGATATTGAAAATAATGAAAATTTATAGGACTTACAAAGAATATTAGATAAATATAATCACATATTTGCCACGAATAAATACGACGTAGGTACTGTAAAAAATTTCGAAGCAACAATTAAACTGACAGAAAATAAATTCATAGCGAGAAAACTCTACCACTGTTCAATTAACGATATGTCCGAAATAGAAACGCAGATCGAGGCATTACTTAAAGTAAAACTAATTGAAGAGTCGAGCAGTCTGAATGCGGCACCAGTCAACCTCGCTTTCAAAAAAGATGAAGGCCGAAGGTCTCGATTGTGTACTGACTATCGAGAAATGAATAAAATAGTAGTCCCGGAGAGTCAACCATTCCCGCGGATTAACGGCTTAGTGTTAGGCGCGAGAGACTGTACATATTTTACAAAACTTGATGTGAACTCAGCGTTCTGGTCAATCCCCTTACGAGCTAAAGACAAATACAAAACGCATCACGGACACTGGCAATGGTGTTGTCTACCATTCGGGTTAAAATCGTCGCCCGCGATTTTTCAAAGAGCTCTGTCAGGTATACTTCGAAATAATAAATTGAATAAGTTTGCAAATAATTATATAGACGATATCCTAATATACTCAAAAACATATAATGAACACATAGACCATATACAACTAACCTTAGCGGTAATAGAAAAATCGGGTTTCAAACTAAACCGAAAAAAATGCAAATTTGCACAAAAGAAAATCACATATTTGGGTCACGAATAGGACGTAATTTCGTCAAACCGCTAAACGATAACATCATAACCATAAAAGAATTCCCAACACCGTACTTGAGAACGAAAATACGTCAATTTTTAAGCAAAATAACTTTCTATTTACAATACATTCCTAACGCTGCAATACTTCTAGAACCAGTACATAAATTATTGAGAAAAAATATACAATTTGATTGGTCGGAACAATGTCAACAAACTTTCAAAAAAATAAAGAACTACCTATGTACAGAACCGATTCTAGCAATTTTTAATCCTGACAATCAAAAATTAATTTTTCGAAATTCAATTTTTGGTTGAATCTCAACGTTGCAAACTTCAAACGCAAAAATTGCTAGAGCTCAGTACGATCTATTGGCAACAATTTCAGCTTCTATTAGCTAAATTTGACGGCATTTTCTCAATCAGTTGATTACAAAGGCATAACACATACTGGCCACATGTTTTAGATAATATGTCATGTTCTTCATCGGTTAATTTCGATACTAATAACGCAATAAGCAAGAGCTGCCTTAAGCATTTTTACTTCATCTACTCGCAGTACATTTGGTCTTTCCATTTCAGCTATAGCCTGTTGCTTTAAGCTACGTAAAGCTAAGGAGAAGGTAAGCCTTCGAAGATCTGAGTACAGTTTCGTTACATCAGCGTTTGTTTGTTGAAATGCGAAATAGGTTTTCGCTACGCCTGTCAACATTGTCTTCATCATAACTCAATACAACTAATTACATTTTTTACTCATCAAGCGTGATATTTCAGAGGCCAAATAATCATTTTGCTGCAGAGAAAAAAAATCTCTGAGCTCATTCCATTGCTCTAAAATAGCTTTTATAACTGGCAAACATATCAACCAACGAGTTCTGCACAATAAAGGTATGTTTTTGGGCATTGTTCCGTCATTTAATGCTTAAAATTTTATCCATATTAAAAATATTATATTAAATAAAATATTCATTCAACGATTTAACTTATTGAAAAACTTTACCTGATAATAAAGAACATATTCGTTCCATTTTTTGACACTATAATGCAAACCAATTATGATTTTGTGATAAGATAAAACGTAATTGATTTGTCATTTTTTTAAACGCGTATTCTGCGCATTTATCAAGAGAATGACACACGCACTTCAATAAAATTAAATTTGGCATATCTTTCTTCAAATGCGAGTAAAAAGAATTATGTTCGCCAACCATTGCAGAAGCCCTATCCGTACGAACGGCATGAAATTGATGTAACGAAATTCCTACAGCTTTTAAATAATCTTTAACTGTATCGGCCAAAGCACTTCCCGTGCAATTCGTAAGTTGGACTAAACCTAGAAAATCGGTTAAATATTTTTGCCGTTTTTTGCTAAAGTAGCGGATGCACATCCCCATAAATTTTGTAACAGAAATGTCCGTAGCCTCATCTACAATCAACGTGTAGGGAACATCTTTTACGTGACGTAAAGTTCATTTAAAAATTCTGGAGCAATCACAAAATAAATCAACTTAGAACACTTCGTTCGGTGAATTTTTATTGTTTCTAATGCACTCCCTTAGCCCAGTTCTTTTAGAAGCTCTCCGAGATGATCTACACTTCTTACAGAATAATGCGTTGCAATGTACATTGCTAATTTACGTTCTGTAATTTTACTTTTATCCGTAACATTTGTGCAACCTAAAAACAATTTTATCACCATAATGTACATGCATTTTAATAATAGAAGGTACACTAATTCATACACTTCTGAGTATATTAATCATTGAATTTATTGATTTTTCACCTACCGAAGTGGTGTAAGTTTGGCTGCTGTTTTGTAACTAAACTTTTTTCTCTCTGTTTGTATACGATAGTGTTTTTATGCACAAGTAAATCATGATGATGTGCTCGCAGATTCTTTTTGCATAAAACACAATAGGCTTCCTTTTTCCGTTTGCAACACCTTCCTCAGTTGCAGCCTTAAGCCAATATATAAGCGAATTATTGTATCAAATTAAAAAATATATACAACTACGTAAAATTATCATACGAGTCAATGTTTTCAATACTATTATTTTAACTGAAATAAGGAGAGATACACACACAAAAGATTTTATACACAACTTATTATTAAGATATAACCGAAATGCTGTTGTCGATACGATTGACAGTTAGTTGTTTACATTTCGTAGAAATACACTGAACTGTTCTCATCGACTGCGATAATAGATTTTACTTTTTTGACGAATATAATTTTTATATTGTTGGACAAGTATCTCTTTTACGTTTGACTAGTGTAAAAGAACATTTTGCATAAAAAGTAATTAACTTACGTTTAAATTCTTCCACCTTTTCCCACTGAGGATTATAATGTTTTAAATACTTTACCCATTTACCCATGTTGCATTTATTTGAAAGCTCCGCCGTAGAATGTAGTCGGGTAGTATAAACAGCGATACCCGATAAACGGCCATACGACAGGAAGAATATAACGTGTCGCATTTTGTTTTCACAGAAATTGCTGTGGTGTCAATGCAGAAAACATTGCGCATGCGTAGTAAAACAATTGCTCATTGGCTAACAGAAATGCGCGGTATATCTTTAAAATTATCTTTTGTAGGGATTTATTTAAATAGGTAAATAAATAAATACTTATAATTAATTTAAAAAATAAAATATGCGTATATTATGATATTCTTCTGTGACAAGTAAAATATTTCGTATAAAATTCAGTATAACTCTTCTGTGCTCTCCTCCGAGCAAGACTAAACTCATCTTGCTCCTTGCCTCCTTTGTGAGGACTAGTTCAGTAACTATTTCATCTAATATCACAGTTAACGTCATCGTTCTTAGTCCATGTTTATTAAACCAATCCAAAACAGTGCCGGGATAGACCAATTCGCTATAAATAGCGATTTCAAATTTTTTCTCGCGAGCTCAGCTTGCAAGCTAGCCCAATTCGCTACTTATACCGCTATTATTATAACTCGTGCGCTATAAGTCGTTTGCGCCGCGTACATATGGGCGCGCGCGAGAGAGAGAGGGAGTGAGAGAGAGATACTGTCAGTAAATATTAACCAGGGGAGTGAGAGGGGATGCCCGACTGTCGCAGTCACAGCCGACGACAACCGCGTCAGCTATTCGATGTGTGTATCTGCTTGGAGGGGATAAACGAAACTCTTGATGCGCTCGGGGTGTTCAAAATAGGAACTTTTGTAGGAACATTAAGTATATCTATGGGATGTTTCACGTGAACCAATCCGCTAAAAAAATTAAAATTGCTGAAAATTTTTTAAATAATAGCTTCCCTCACCAATATGGAAATCCTGAAATTACGAAGCCATACATGTATAAATAAAGATCTGAGATTTTTTTGAAAAATGTGATTTTTTAATAACTTGGGTTAAATATCAACATTTGACATTTTTTATTTCAGAAACTTAAAATTTTTTATATAGCATATTGTATGGGAAAAAATTTGCATTTAGCAATTAGAAAAAAATGGTATTTTTTTTAGATCTTAATTTGCAACTGTCTGATTGGTCAATATCTGGTATAACTGTATGAACCAATATCAGCAGTACAGCAAGGACAATTTTTTCAAGTTTTTGTTTTTTACTAAAATTTTAGAGTAAGACCTTTCAAATAAGCCGAGAACCATTTGTTGCAGAGCAGATTGAAAGAAGTTATAATTTTTTGAAATAATGTAAAATATTGATATAATAGCATATAAATACCTCCATAGCCGAGTAACACTTATCCAACTTATGTTACACATGCTCTTAAGTGGCCTCACTAAACTTCACAATGTCACTTCACATTTCTATTATTCATTAAAATGAAGAGGTGTTAACATTGTTTTTCATCATGCTGTATGTAACATTAGTCTTTTTACTTATCTTCACACTTATCACTATTACATTCTATTCCAACTTCTTCAACACAACATCTTGAATAATAAGAGTCTTGCTTATGTATTATTCACTATTATTTAGTTTATTTTTGGGTTATAAATCAGATTAACAAACTTTTTTCCAAACATATTGGAAATTATTCACTTGTGTAATCATCATTTTCTTCTGGCTTGTTTTAATGTAATTCACTGCTTCTAACACTAAATAAACAATTATATTATAATTGTATTGAGAACAAAATAACTACATGTTACTGAAAATATTTTCCAATAAATAATTGCACGATACACAATGTTGAATCTTGGTTTTCAATCACTCAGTTTGAATTGTCACTTATATGATCCAATGAATAACTGCACAATACACATAATCTTGCCTCCGTATCACTAAGCTTGTATTTAACCAGCAGTATTCTTGATCATAAATAAATTCACTAAAAGTATTATTTGATGAATAATTCACCTTATACAATCTAAATTCTTGGATCCGATTTACTTAGCTTGTACTTAAACTGCTGTAATATTCACTGTGATAATTTTAATCATTACTTGTAAAAATTACTTCCAGTGCTTCTTCATTCACATTTCTTGATTCTTGGTTTTAGTTAATGTATACGTAATCTATCTTCTCACTTCACAATTAAGCATTAGCTTTCCTCCGCATGCATCTTTTCTTATCCTGGATTGCATTAATTACACAGGCCCACAAAAATAAAGTTGTCTGTACTTTTGACAAGACCAACTTTTCCCTACGTATTTTTCGATGCTGAATCCGAATCTGCAGTCAAAATATAACCTTCCGCAGCGTTTTTTTACGTTTATGCAAAAAACCTCATTTTTTACGGTTTATTCAGGTTTTTTTTTCAAATTAAAAGAAATAAAGAGAGATACAATTAAATTCACTTCAGAATTGAACTCTACATATCAAAATACATTGAAAACCATTGTTTGAATATTTTATTTGCGAAATTTCAACCCTTCATACGGGTTTGAAAAAGCTAACGGATCAGAAAGAGCCAAAAATCATTCTAAACATAATAAATCACGTTTAAGATTTAATTCTACACCTTAGAAAAAGCACGTAAGTAGGAATTGCAAATACTACCTCGGGGGTTTTTGAGGTCGCTGATCACGAATTTGATGTCAGATTTATAAAATAATGCTCCCAGGGGGCGCTAGCGGACAGCGAGTGGGATAAATTAATCGTTGTTTCTGAAAATCGTGTCGTAAGTATAAGTTTCAGCCTTAACGATATGACATTTTAAATTGATTTTCGTTTACGCATGCGTTTTTCTTCGAATGACCGATGTAGAGGGTTTCTGACACGTTTATTCCCCTTTTTTGAAATTATTTCTCTTTTCATCATCCAGTAGTAATCTGCCAACATATTTATGCCCCATCGTTCTTGAAATCTGTGTTCGAATTCTTTCAAGTCTTGGTGAAACCTTTCCACCTTACTCTTCACTGAAGTCCCCGTTATTTTCTGGAAATTGATCAACATGTGAATCAAGAAAATGAAGTTTAAAGTTCATTAGGCAGCCCAATTTTTCGAAATTACGTACCATTCTTTTTACAATATCTATGTAATTTACGTCTTTTGTATTACTCAAAAATTTTGATGATACCGCTTTTCACTGAAAAAAAAGAAACGGTTTCTGCTTGAGTCCTAAGTAAAATCTTCTTGGCTCACCCAAACAAACGCCGTAAAGCAATTCCTGCTTGGAGACCCAAGCAGTTTTGGCTTGGCAGTGAAAAGAAATATTTGCTTGATAGATGGCAAGCAGAATTAACCTGAGACACAAGCAAAAACAATGGGTACATTGAATAGATCTCAATTTGAACACATCGAATGCGTGATCTAGGTGTTTCACGTAGCCGATGATGATGTCTAGGTGGTGCGTATCGTAGTTTGTTTCCTCTAGGTGTTGAAACACATTCAATGCACGATCTAGGTGGTCCAGGTAGCCGATGTCGGAGTGTAGGTAGTGCGCTTCGTAGTTTTTTACCTCTAGATGTTAAAACACATCCAATACATGATCTACGTGGTCCAGGTAGCCGATGACGGAGTCTAGGTAGTGCGCTCCGTAGTTTTTTGTCTCTAGATTACACTTTCAATGGGTTCCAACACCTAGAGGTAAAATCTATGGAGTGCACTATCTAAACTCCGTCATGGGCTACCTCGACTTCCTAGATCATGCATTGGATGAGTTTCAACACCTAGAGGTAAAAAACTATGTAGCGCATCACTTAGACTCTGTCATCGGCTACTTTGAACACCTAGACCACGTACTTGATGTCTTTCAACACCTTGATGTAAAAAACTACGGTACGCACCACCTAGACATCATCATCGGCTACGTGAAACACCTAGATCACGCATTCGATTCAAGCAGAAATACCGGTGGTCTCAAGCTATATTTACTTTGTTACTGACCGGTTGATATTGCTTTGAGGGCAAGGCAGATTGCGCTGGAAACCCAAGCAAGAATTGCTTTTATGCCGAGCAATAATTGCTTGGAAAGCATAAAGCAGAATTCGCCGTGGGTACAAAGCTATTTTTGCTTCTTTTTTTTCAGTGTAAAACTTGACTCTGCTGCTTTCTCGACATTACTCATAGTTTTGTCAAAGTTTTCGTCTCTAAATAAAGTATACGGATTTCAGGACCATCAAAAATGCCTTCTCTTAATTTAGTATCTGATTTCTTATTGAATACTTTGCCCAAATATTCAAAGCATTGTCGGTCCTTGTCTAAGGCCTTGACAAATTGTTTTATCAATCCAAGCTTTATATGAAGAGGAGGTATCAAAATTTTGGACAGATCAACGAGTGGTTTATTTTTAATATTCTGTTTTCCAGTCTCAAACGATTCTCTAAATGGCCAAATTTTCTTTTTGTAGTGATTTGCTCTATCTCTGCTATTAAAGATACACAAATAACATGGATACTTTGTGAATCCAGATTGTTATCCAAGTATCATAGATAGAATTTTCAAATCTCCACCTATTTGCCATTTATGTTCCTCGTATTTTATTTTCGTCAAACCGAATTCTAGATTAGAATACTCTTCTTTCAGCACAGTTGAATGTGCTATCGGTATAGGAGCTTTCTTGTTTGTGATGTCAGGAAGTAGTGCTTTGAGGCTGCGCTTTGACGAATCAATGAATAGCCGCTATTTTTCAGGATTGTATACGTTTTCTTTAAATTCATTGATTAGTCCTTTCACATCTGTGCAGTAAACTAAATTTGAATCTTCCTTGAGATATTTACGAAAGTTTTTCTCTCGGTTATGGTATACACTGACCTTAGTACCTTTTGTTAAAATATTTCTTCTCTTGAATTCTGAAATCATAAATTCGAATTGTTCTTTAGATAGACCGCTATTTCTAAATAAATCATTAAGATTTTCTTGATCGAATTTTTCAACAGTTCGCTCTTTACCGATGGGGACATACTCTTCATCTCTGTTTGAAGAATGATCTTCTTCACTCTCACTGGAATTGCGTGAATCCTCATTTGACATGCTTTCGCCCGAATCAATTTCTCTCTCATCAATCTGATCTTTTGAGTTATCATCTACATTTAGACCATCTAACGCTGTAGTAAAGCTATCTCGAGACTCTTCATTTTCTAAGCCTTTTATAAATACCTTTTTCGGAAAATCGACGGTTTCAACAGTAGGATAAAATATTTCTTTTCTTTTAATTCTAGTTATACCCTCTACTTTTGTTAAGCAAAAGTAGCAATCGTTCTCATCTTTTGGTTCTGTCCATTTTGTTGGTGTTGTAAACTTTTTGCAACCATAAAGATAAGTTGGGTGAAAGTAGACCAATCACTATTGTCACTCGTATTCGATTCTGTTATGATTCTTCAAACAAGTAGTTGTACTCGATGGTGGTACTATAAGAAACCTGCTGCTGCGAAGTACGTTGGCCACGATGACAACTGCCCTGAAAATGGGATGTGTAGAATGAATTGTTAAGTCAATTTAATCGTATCTCTCTTTATTTTTTTTTAATTTGAAAATAACCTGGAAAAACCGTCAAAAATTTATTTATTTTGCCATAAAGTGTAATTTAATTAATTTGCCATAAAGTGTATATAAATATTCCATAGAAGGAAAAAATGTTCGTATTGCCATGATGAGCTCGTCAATACTTGTTAAGTCTACGTTCATTAAGGCTTGATTTATTTCTCCATCTAATTTCATTTTCAAACATCGAACTAAGCTATTTTCATCTGTAGCACTAACAATTTTTTTTTGCTTGCTTGAGTTTTTCTATATATTGTTCCGTTGTCATATTTTCTCCGTCGAATTCGGGTACTAATCTTGCTACTTCTTTTAACGGTAATGTAAGCGGTGTGTTTACCATGTTTATTTCGAGATCTGTTAAATTTCTATTATCTGTTCCTTCTATTTGAGTTATTTCTTGAATTAAAGTTTGATTTGGTTCTTGATTTGGTACCTCTATCTGTGTTTTCGATACTATGAGACTTTGTTCGTTTAGTATCCCCTCTACATCCGTATACCCATTCGCGTCATATGTTCAACTAAACGTTTGATCAAAAAATGTTGAATCTTGATTTTGAAACTTTGGAGTAAAGTAATTGTTAGGAGATTCTAAATTTGTGTTATTTATTTCTTCAAATTGATTTTCTTTTCCTTCACTTGTTATTTTAATTCCCTCTGAAGTTGATGGAGTTTCATTAATTATTATTAGACTATTTTTTTTTATTTTATTTTTTGCGCGTTAGCGCATGTATGCGATGAAGAAGCCTCATTTGGATTATGTGAATTTATCGCGTTTCTTTTTGACAGAGGTGATCTTTGAATTTTTTAACTTTTTTAAAATATATTTAATGATTCTTGATTTCTTTCGTTTACTTGATCCTTTAATTTGGAATTTACTGTTGTTTTTTGTTTGGTTGTTATTGTATTTTCAGAATCTTTATTACTTGACATTACACATATTATTTTATCTTAAGTTTTGTTTTTATTACGTAATCTTATTTGTTTTAATTTTTTTTAATTATTTTTCGTATCATCGTATGATATTTTGGTTATTGTCAATTTGTAGGTATCCTTTTAGAACTTTATATAATATTTTCATGTGCTTTTAATGTTTTATATGTAATTAAATATTATTTTTTATGCATATTCTCGATATACTAAAAATTGTTTAATTTTATTTTCGTTTATATTTCTTTTGTTTTATAATTTTATATGCCTTATTTTCAATATCATTTCATTAAACAAAATTTTATTGTTTGTATTTGTTTGTTTATAGTGAATTAATTTCCCTCATTTACAGCTTGTCCTGTCTACTTCCTACTTTTTATTTGTTTATTAGTAGGTTAGTAATCTCGACGAGCCGTACAGGTTTATTTTCGGAAGGTTAGACGATCATGCTACAATGATCCTCTCCACTTCTTACTGCAAAACTAGAAGCTCGGAAGCAGTTAGTAACATATGTGTTTTAGTATATATATATATATATATATATATATATATATACAATTATCATTCATTCTCCTTTATTCCAGTCTTATTTTTTTTAATATGAATCTAGTGAATTTATCGTTCGATTCGTATCGAAACCACCGTTATGTCCCGAAATTTAGGAAAGGCAAAATGATAATTGTCTATTATAAAATTTGTAATTTTTATATGTATTATTTTATTTTATTTACCGTGGTAGAGTGTACCCTACAGATGCGTTAGAGTATAATTCTTTCTATTTTTCGGGTTAAAATCTTGTTACACTTTTATTATATTTCCTTTATTACCCTCGTTTTTCGACAGGGGCCGACGGAGTTCTCGGTTTAATTATCCTGAGTGACTGACGCAGGTGGTGCACTTCGCCTCATTTATTACAATAATTATTTAGGTTAAAGATGATCGAGATGATCTTTTAAATGGTCGTATTTGAATTCCGTTAAATAAAAGTGCTTACGAAGTATAATCGTTACGTATGTATAACATACGTAACTGCACGGACTTGAGAGATCAATAAAACGCGAATTTTTAGGAATAATAATTTCAATTTTTGATCCTTTAGGTTTTTTGGCTCCTTATACGATACAGTCGCGAATAATAATGCAAGAAATATGGATAAGCGGAATAAAGTAGGATGAAAAATTGAACGATGACGAGTTTAATTCTTGGAAGTGTTGGATTATGAATTTATGAAAAGTGAGAGAATGCCGGATTCCGAGATTCTATTTTCGCGATAATCTGCTAGAAACATATAAAACATTACATATATTTTGCGATGCTAGTAAGAAAGCTTACGCAGCAGTGGCTTACTGTCGTTTTAGTCAGACAGAAGACGATTCGGGAAAAGTGTCATTTATTATAGCCAAAAGTAGAGTAGCGCCAGTCAAACCACTGTCTATTCTGCGTCTAGAGTTACAAGCAGCTTTACTTGCTAGTAGGCTTGCAAAACCTATAGAGCAAGAGCACAATTTTCCTATCAAACACAGATATTTTTGGACTGACTCTAGCACCGGTTTTCATTGGTTACGTCTCGATCGGAGAAATCAACCAGTTTTTGTCTGGTCGCGTCTGAATCCCGCAGACGACGCTACTAGGAGAGCCGATTCTGCTCTTGAATCGGACAGTAGATGGTTTAAAGGTCCCGATTTTTTACGTGATCCAGTTTCAAATTGGCCGATTAGGAAATTTGCGTGCAATGATAGGGAAATATTATCACTCGATTCGTTAATTTACTCGACTTTTGTAGTGACAAATTATGAAAAACAAAATAATGACTGTCTTCCAATTTTTAATCGATTCTCCTCTTGGTTTCGTTTACTAAGAGCAACTGCTCGAATTCTGAATATTATTGATCTATGGAAAAAGAGAAGTAATGGAAAGATATCTGTAGAAAACCTAGAATCGGCGGAGAGAGTGCGGATACGTGAAATTCAGAATACGTGTTTTAATTCAGAATTGATTTCCATTCGAAAAGATGAGCCTTTAAACCAGCATAGCAAAATTATTTCTCTAACACCGATTATAGATAAACATGGTATCTTACGAGCTAATGGTAGGTTGTGCCATTTTCCTAAAGAATTTTTTGATAATTGTCCGATAATTTTAGATAGCCATCATTATGCGACTCGTTTACTTATAAAATACTACCATGAAAAATTTGATCACGTTATAAATGAAATACGTCAAAAATTTTGGATATTAGGTTTAGGCAACACTTTGCGTTCGATTTCGTTTAAGTTTGTAATTTGTAAAAAACTACGCGCTCGTCCTGCTAATCCACTAATGACAGATTTGCCATCTAGTCATGTACCGCGATAATGGTACAAATTTTCGAGGCGCGAATAAAGAATTGGAACAAGCTATTTTGAATATAAATATTGACAACCTACAGAATTATGGAGTAAACAAACGTATTCAGTGGTTTTTTAATCCTCCAGAAGCGCCTCACATGGGAGGAGTGTGGGAGTGTCTCATTCGCACAGTCAAGTCCGCTCTTTAAACAATTTTGAAAAGCCAGGTTCCTCGTGAAGAGGTACTTATCACAGTCCTTGCAGAAGTAGAACATACCGTCAATTCTCACCCTATCACTAAAATGTCCGTAGATCCGGAAGACGATTGGATCATCGTCAGGCGAAATTAGATTCTAAACCTTTGATCCCCGTACATTTAATCATAGGAAACAATGGCGTATAATTCAGCATCTCGCCGATGTGTTTTGGAAACGATGACTGCAAGCTCCGAGAAATATATGGCAAAAAGCAGTAATAGAAAAGGTTTTCGCAAGTAAAGACGGCCAAGTTCAAGTGGTCGAACTACGCACGGCTACAGGTACATTCACTCGCGGTGTGCGTTATTTAATAAAGTTATGCGATTGTAAAGTGCAAAAGGCTTAAGTTTTTCACTGAGGGGGAGAGTTATAATAACCATTCGTAATGTACAGTTCTGTTAAAGGGTTTACGAGTTTATTTAAATTGCGAGAGGGAAAGTATTGAAGTCTTGTGTGACGGCTTCGAGAGGGAGAGGGTTGAAATCTTGTGTGACGGCTTCGAGAGAGAGAGTGTTGAAGTCTTGTGTGACGGCTTCGAGAGGGAGAGGGTTGAAGTCTTTTGTGACGGCTTCAAGAGAGAGAGTGTTGAAGTCGGGCACGACGGCTTTGAGAGAGAGTGTGTTGAAGTCTTCTGCTACGGTTCCGGAAGAGAGAGTGTTGAGGTCTGCGGGGACGAGGTCAGGACAGAGAGAGCGCGAGTCTTATGCAATGGTTCAGAGAGGGAGCGAACCTCGTATGACGACTTTGGTGAAGAACAAAGTATCGAGTATCTATGTAGAGGGATGGGGTACATCCGAATCGTCAGTAGAGGAGAGTTCGAATTCAAGAATCAGTATTAGAGTTATCAAGAGTATTAGGGATTTAGGTGGAGGATTCGTGGAGTAAATGTAAAGCCGTTAACT